>ML788448.1:1101241-1133023 GCA_009831015.1 Picea engelmannii
ATAAAGTTCAGTTTTCTTTCACTTGCAATATCAGAATTGTTCATCTTTCATTTTTCTGTACTTTGCTTTCAGTTTATTTTAGTTCATAAAGACTGTTATCTCTTTATTGAACTCATAGACTTGAAATTAAAGGATTTCCCTCTATCTTGTATTAAGCCCTACATTCCCTTGTATTGGCAAATCAAGAGTAGTGTTCTACATCCTCTTTTTCAATTATTGAATCTGATTATTGTTTCCTGAAAGCATTGTATCTTTAGAAGTGTGATAAGTTGTTTTTTACATAAATCATTAAAGACCCCATTGTCCCAAACACATAAAACCATTATTTCTAAGTTACCAAGCATCCTTAGTCTACAACCCTAAGGAGTTTCTTGGAGTGATAACAGGATATATTATCAAGTTTTCTGCAGAGAACCACCAATATTTCTCAAAAGCATAATTCATATTCCAAGAAGGAGCTAGATGAAGATTTTTGTGGGAAATCCCTCTTTGGATCAAGATTTGTCTAGCGGAAGAAGGGATGCTTATCATTCCTTTAGTTGAGATGGAAGTGTAAACCCCTGTTCTTGGGGGGAAGTTGGTTCACAGGAGGGTCACGAGTCAATAAAGAAGGAGTTTCTGGAGATGGGGGGTCGACAGGAGAAGACTGCAAGAAATGAATGAGCTCTAAGGGGGGTTGTGGGTTCGGAAAAGAGGTGGAAAACAAGGTGAGAAAGGTAATGAAGAGACTTGATCAATCATGGAAGGATATTGATTGTGGTAGTAGTCGAAGAAAAGAATTAGAGAAATTGAGAGAGTTGCAAAGACGTGAAAGGTTGGCCAACCGATGGTTGAAGGATAAATTTGGTGAGAGAGGTGAAGATTATGTAAGAGGTAGACAAGAGAAGGGAACCTTAGGAGATATAGATGAGGAAGTAAAGATAGATTCCACTACTGAAGAAGCATACTCAACCGAGACCTCAGAGGGAGCTACGGGAGAGTCAGAACACACATTGAGAGAGAATGTCAGAACACATTATGAGGTAGATGGAACCTTGTAAGAAAACGTGATCCCCCATATAAAATAACTCCACTATGTAGGTAAAGGCTTGAGCCCCGAGTCACATATTCCCCCGATGCCATTTGAAAATTTGGTAATCTCTACAATCAATCTTTCTATAGTTTCTAACCCTTCTAGTCTAGAAATTTCAAGTAGTAGTAGTAGTAGTAGTGTGGTGAGTGTTTCAGTTATATCACAACTAGGACCCTCATAGTTCATATTAATTGGATCTCCAAGTCCATCGATGGAACATCAACATGCATGATCTCTTACCTGATACCTGAAGTTTTGGGGTAAAGGTGATGAGGACATTGAGCAACATTGGTTTCTTTGTGAATCCATCTGTAGGTCTCGCAGAACTCTAGATGCAAACAAATTAGTTGAGTTCTATACTACCTTGAGGGGTCGAGCTATAAAGTAGTACATGAAATCTATAGAGCCAGAGAATAATCAAGGGCTACCTTTCTCTTTAACCCAAGTGAAGCATAGGTTATTAGTTTAAGTCAGAGCAACGAGCTCTCTCCAAGTTGCGAGAGATAAAACAAAGAGACGGTGATTCCACATGGGAATATAAACAAATATTTAAGGATGTGATAGGGAAATTAACAAACCCTATCCATGAGGATCACCAGAGAGAATGGTTTATTCAAGGGTTGTTACTGTTAACCCGAACCCCATTGAATCAACAAAGAATATCTACTTTGGGAGAGGCATTGGAACAAACCATGAACATTGAAGCTATGGTAGGCTATCCTGGAAGATGAGACCACATGAAGATAATAATATTGTACAATTGTAGGGCCATATCTCTTTGTTAAATCACAAGATCCAAGATTTGACCCCGCCTAGAGTAGGTCAATCGTAGGTATGGTGTAATGGTTGTTATACGAAAGGTGATACAACAACTAAATGTTCAAGATTTAGGGGTACAGGAACCCCTACTCACCTGATGGCACCTCCACCAATAGGAACATCGTGAGGGGTTGCACAAGTTGCCGCTAGAGTGTTATTTCATGGCCATGTTCAATACCATTTTTTTCTGAAACATCAAGGAGTTCATAGAAATGAGTATTGCGAGATATGTAGAAGTAAATGGAACTTTCCGAGGAACTAACCTATTCCACAAAAGTAAAGTCATGTTTCGAATATAGTATATTGTGAATTTTGTGGGTTGCCTACTCATGCTACCAACAAATGTAGAGCTTTGGATGCTCTCACCGATAGATTGGATCATTCCGCATGTAGAGTCAACGAGAATCATTAAGGATTCAGAGGAGGCCATCGAGATGGAGGAAATTTTAGAGGTGGACAGACTAGCGGACAAGGATCAATTCACTATTACAACTGTGATGAGTAAGGGAATATTGCAAGAGATTGTCTGCTTCCATGAAGACCATGGTGTGCACATTGTAGAAATAATACCCAATCCACAAAATATTTTCCATATCTGATTTCCAAGTGGGAAGACCATGTAAGGAAAAGAGGGGCCAATTTGATAAATTATGAACCTAGATCTGTAGCTGAGGGAAAATTTCCCAATATTAACATTGTCACGAGAGGAGGAACCAAGACTGGTGCCGATATTGAAAGTCCTCATCAGGTCATAATCTAAAAGGATGTACCTGAGAATACCATGTATGATCCTGTAAGGCATAAGGGATTTTTCAAATATGTAGTGGAAATGTTCAAACAACTATCTTGTCCTATAATGCCTGAAGTCATGGAACCAATTTCTAAGCCAAATCCTCACCAACAAATGGATCCTCCGAGTAAGTCACATAAGGATGTTGATATGTGGTTGTAGCTATTCTCTGACATTTTGAATGATGAACTACTGACTAGGAAGTTGCAAAATACACTCGAAAGAGCCTTGGGAACCAAAGGAAACTTGGAAGAGTCCATTGTTACTAATCTTCTAGCAAGGAACACAAGTAGGATACAAAGAAGGAAGAGGAGAAATGGGAGAGAACTCAGGTTGAATGCTCATGTTGACGACTATGAGATTAGGGATGTTATGCCAGACTTAGGTTCTGATGTTAATATATTGCCAAGGAAAACTTGGGAAGCGATGGGCAGGCCCAAACTTGTATATTCCGCTATTTAGTTGTGGATGGCGAATCAATACTGCATTTATCTGGTAGGCAAGCTACAAAATGTTGAAGTGGATTTGGCCAGTGTCAAAATAGTGGAAGACTTTGAATTCATCAAAATAATGGGGGAAACAGATCCATACCTAGCTCTATTAGACATTGTCTGGGCCTATGAGAAATATGCTATAATAGATATCAGGAAATAAATTATGACCTTTGAATCTGATGGCATGAAAGTAACCCAACCTATAGACTTGTATCAAGGTCCATGATATAGTGACCCAAGAAATGAGAGTATGGAACATGGTGCTTTGGATCAACTCTACACTATGATTATAGGAAACCAAGCATATTGTATTAACCCCACTACAGATGGATCCATAAGTTGGAGAAGCATTTAGTCCACGGATGGAGACTCTAAAGTTGTTTGGGACAACTAGCAATAAGGCATGTATGAGAACCCTTCAAGGAGTTGCGAAACTGTTTGAGTAGTGAGATGTATTGGAATAGAGATCAAGGAGTATCCAACATATGATGGTACCTTAGATCTATAGATATTTCTTTTTAACATGAAGAGTAGGTTTGCGACCAAACACATAATCTCAACACTTGACCTTGCCATGAAGTCTTCTCTATCTAGGTGGTGGGAAACTCACAAAGATTTTTTTTCCACTTGGGACCAAGTCAAGCTCTCTATACAACATCAATTCCTTCCACTAATGTAGATAGTACAACTGGGAAAATATTGAAAGCAGAAGAGTCAACTTCTATCCTTGGAAATACATGATGGTCAGTCTAACCCAGTTGCATAGATTGAGCATTGTCTACAAGTGTGGAAAGCGACACAACTCCCTTCCTATATGTGGAAACATCACTTCTATCATTCTACGGGAACAATTCTCAAATCCTATAACATCCATGAGGAAACAAAAAGACAAACAATGTGTTGGAAGATACTTCAAAATCAATTATGCCATGATTTCTCATTCTTTGGTAAGACTCATGAAATCATGGTTGTGCTCCAGCAAATCAAGACAATGTTGTTTGGTACTAAAGTTAGGCCTAAATTTCCATTTACAGTCTGCTCTGAGCATGAACACTTGCTTCAATATAACTTGTTTCCAGCCCCCATGAGAGTACCCATGGATTGTAGTAAAATTGATAAGGACCTTGAATATCCTAAGGACTTGGAGGAACTCAAACATTTAACCTTTCAGGAATCCATTGGAATAAGAGAAGTCAAGAATACCATATCAGGTGATATTAGAAGCTCATACACCCAACCTATGAGGTTGCGGAAATTAAACATGGGGAGTGAGGAACATCCGAAGATGGCATCCATAAGTGATTATTGGGATGAGAAAACTACGACAAAGATATAGGCTCTGTTGTGGGAGTACGAGGATCTATTTCTTAATATTTTTTCAAAACTAAAGGGAATTAAGGGAGAGTTGGGGGAGACGAGGATCAAATTAAAACCGGATGCTAATTTTTTTAAACATATACCGTACCTTTTGGATCTGTGAGTCAAGAAGAAGGTTAAGAAAGAGATGGATCGAATGTTAGTATTTAGGCTAGATTTTCCTATGGATGAGGCTGAGTGGATCAGTCCTATTGTAATCCATAGAAAGAAGGGTATTGATGATATAAGAGTCTGTGTGGATTACAAGATTTTGAACTTAGCTTGTGTGCATGACCCTTTTCCCAATCCCTTTAGTGATGAAGTCCTTGATCAAGTAGCGGGAAATGACACCTATTCTTTTACAAATGGGTTCTCAGACTACCATCGGGTTAGAATTGCAAAAGAGGATAAGAGAAAGACTAGCTTCACTAAAAAATGGGGTTCTTTTGCTTATAATTTTATGCCCTTTAGACTGAAGAATGCCCCAACTATTATCTCTCGAATAGTTATTGTTTCATTATGCGACTTTATTCATAAATTTCCTGAAGTATATATGGATGACTGGACCGTGTACAACCTATTGAAGGAGCACATAGGTTTACTATGATTGATGTTTGATCAATGTAGACAACTACACATTTCTTTAAACCTGAAGAAGTGTATTTTTTATGTATCCTTTGGAAATCCATTGGGACATATAATATGAAGTGAAGGAGTGTTAGTTGATCCTACAAAGGTTGTTGTGGTAATGAAGTTAGGCCTAAATTTCCATTTATAGTCAGCTCTGAGTGTAACATCCCCAACCATCAACCGACCTATGCAATGACACTACTCAGTTCTGACTTAGATGCGATACCAAACTGTAGCATCCCTGACCCTCCACGGAGACCAGGTAATGCTACCACTGAGGAACATTCACATATAAATATATAACATGCATTTGTAATCGAAATAAAACACATGACACAAAGTTACTGCTACCATATAGATTCAAATGCAATAGACAATAATTCATATATGCACATAATACATGATAACATTCCAGCATCACAAGCATGCATAACATAAAATTAAGCACATAAATTATACTTATCTTTCAACTGGAATAACACCACCAACTACGTCCAGACCTTCCACGAACCTCCCATCCTTATACCACACTTCTCGTCACTCTCAGTAGTAGTTCACCCCCGAGCTAGGACTAAGCTCCACCGGGCAAGGGAATCCTAGGCTAGGTAAGGTCAACATGAAGACACACAGTTTATGAGGAAGGATTCTCTCCCAGGAGCCACTTATGCCCACTGCTCATAGACTCTCATTCCCCACATGTCTATCCCACCCCAGGAGTATACACCTTCACTGTCACACAGTCCATCAGTTGCTTCACCTCCCTTGCCTTGGGCTTCAACAACAGGCTGGACCAGAATTCTCAGAGATTTGTAGCAGCTACGGGACCCCTTCCAGGAGAACTCACTTCCACCGACACACTCTCTCACCTGGAGAGAGTTTCTCACATGCCTGACAACCTGCTTCTTCAACCACAACCACCTCCCTCACCTGGAGAGAGTGTTGCACACAAGCTTGACAACCTGCTTCTTCAACCACAACCACCTCTCTCACCTGGAGAGAGTGTCACAAATAGGCCTGACAACCTACTTCTTCAGCTCCCTTCTAGCACAAGGAGAACAACAACAAGGCTCAACAAGGAACAGATGACGACGACAAGCCACACTCAACCAAGAGACTGTGTGGCCGCAAAATCCCATAGTTATAACACACATGACATAGACATTTACGGTATGCTCAGGTTTCACAGAAGACGTGGGTCAGCTTCACGAGTCTTATTTTCAGAGGTGCGTGGCTTATGCAGAGGTCCAACGCAAAGATAAAATGGTTTCTCGGGAAGGATTCCAGCGAACTCAGGCCGAGTATGGAAGAATGGGTGCGCCAACCCCAGTGTGGTTTGGCTCATGGGTTACTGATTCCAGAGGTGTGTGAGGGTATCCAAAGATCATTTTCCCCACAAAACAGGATAAACAGTGGATCGAAGAATGGAGGACAAACCCCCAACACGAATGACTTCTACAGCTTTAACTACATGCGTCCATGTCAACACCTATCTTCCTGGAGCTGCATGCACTCCATTTTGCATACGTTCCTTTCACAGGAACTTGGGTCAACACTTGGTCAATTTGCCACCTTATCCTTTTGGGAAATAATAATAAATTATTATCCCCTTTAGAGGTAAGCCCCCTAGATTAGCCCTTAGGCCCAACACTTAGCCTCCTCCCTTACCCAACCTTGTGGAAACTTAGTCCCCCATCACTCTTTCTTTGTGGTTGGTTTACACACAATGATGCTTTTATATTAACAAAGTGCATAATTACATATACAAAAAAAGCTCCTGGCCTTTAACACCTAGGCTCTTCGACCTACTTTCACATAATCTTACCAACTTACAATTGCTCAGATCACCATCCTACGAAACATGTTTACAATACATAGATATAATTGGGGCTCATCCTTGGGGTATTACAATCCCCTTCCCTTATTTTTTCACTGTCCTCAGTGAAACTCTTTACAAAGCATCAACAAGATTTCCAAAATATTCAAAAAGATGTGGGTATTCTACCCTCATAGCATCCTCATGCTCCCATGTTGTGTCCTTAGGACCGTACCAAGTCCACTGGACCTTTACAAGCCCTATGGCTCGATTCCAAAGTTTTTTTCTCTTCCGGTCCAATATGCGCACTGGATGCACCTGCAAGATGCCTTCTTGCTCTACCTGAATCACATTCCAATCAATCACATGATTAGGATCATGCATATATTTCTTAAACAATGAAACATGAAACACATTATGCACCGTCATGGATGCAGTCAATGCAAGCATATATGCAATGTGTATATATGTATAAACATGCAATTCTAATAACATTATAACCTGTATACAAGAAACACAACATACAATGAATAGAGAATTGATACTTATATTTTGATTGAGAAGACTTCCATATCAAAATGGTCTAGACCAAGGTACCAAACCCCAACAACACTCCAACCAACCAAACCTCAGTAGGACTCCAACCAACGGTCTCTCTTCCCCACATGTTTTTCCCACCCGAGGAGTGTGCACCTTCACTTTCACACAGTCCATCGACTACTACACCTCCCTTTCCTTGGGCTTCAACAATAGGCCAAAATAGAAGTCTTAGAGCACCATGGCTCCCGAAGTTCTAACTGCCCTCAGAGATTTCCAATCAACATCTTCCCCAAGCTACTCTTTGTAGTCAACATTCTAACTTTAATCAACATCATCTCATCTGCATCACCCACGTGCAGTTATCATGAGAAAACATAAGAGAATTCATTTAGGAACTCCAACTAGTTCAGAAGGGAATTCAAATTTTTCCCCAAAACATGAAATTCTATTTCATAATTCATCTTGGTTGTTTCCATATTATGAATGCAACCATCCTTGTGGTTTTCCACAGGCACCAAATTGCATACCATTTTTCCTGTAATGCTTCATCTTGCATACTGCCAACAATTGTCAATATTTGTTGTACATCATAATAAAATTACAATATGTACAGAACCATATGCAATGAACTTAGAATTGTTTGCATCTAGCAATTCAATCATAATTACCAAACAATTTAATAAAATATAATGACTCGTCATTCTATGCATATGCATGTTCACAGTAATATTTGTAAGTTCATTACTTATTTTTCTGAACAAGAAAAATTTCTATAGTCATTGCTCATGTGACTACTTGACTTGCAACTTTCCTGTTGCAATGTCTAACACCTCCATGAAATGTCCTCAACTTTATGAGTTAACCACATTTCAGCTGTTAGTAATAATTATTTCCATGCAATACTATATATGCATGTACTTACAAACACATTCAATCAATGCATGAGTGCAATTCTCAATTCATACTTATTCAGTGCACCTTGCATTGAATTACATAATGCTCTTTATCACAGTCATGTATCTCACCATCCATGAGTTGGAATTCTGGCCAATGTGTTAACACATTCTCCACACACTTCCTATTGTCTTCCCAATTAATTGGGTGCCTTCCTTTTCAACCTGAACACTACACCAAGAATATAGTTTTGTGGTGTTCATTAGTGTTAGCAAAAAGGTTGTAGTCCAAGTTTTATTTAAAAGTAGGAAGATTTTAGTACCTGTGTGGCTCATAACCTTTCCATATCCAACTAGGTCCTGGTCTCATACATGACTAGCTTACTGGCATTCATTCCTATAACCAATTCTTATCTTTAATTCTTTGGTTACTACCCCATAACCAAATTAACATGACATTCTACTATGTCAGTGTGTGCATTCAGAAGCTAAAAAGATTTGAATTAATACAGGCCTCTAGCCTTTACCACATCCAGTGGTATGCATTCAATAATATAATCATGTGATTTATAAAATAACTCTGGCTGAGGAAATTCTTACCTAAATTTCCTTTTAGAAATTATGCAAAAAGAGTAATAAAAACTCATACCGGCATGACTGCCATTAATAAATTATATACTACCTAAATGTTTGATGGCAGTAGAAGATTTCATGCTTCTTTTATCAAACTTATAACCAACACTTCATCTCTTTGTTGCTTCCCTCCTTATACAACAACATCACCAACAACACTTGCAAACATGCAAGCATTCTTTCCTCTGGTTGACTCAACAAGTCGTAACATACTTGCTGCCACAGAAATTGCAGCAACTTCTTTCCCATGTGAAAATTTTCCTTGTTGATCCCAGAAGTCTTCAATTATTCCCGAATTCCTGAATCTTCTTCTACTCTCATTGTAGTCACTGTACATGACTATTTCTACCCTGAGCACTTTCGACGCAGTTCCCCTATCATAGTGGGGTCTGATGACCTCCTGGTCAAAGGATCTTTCAATCTTCTGAGTCGAATTGAATCTTCGGGATCGTGATTGAACCCCAAAAAATTATGCACAGGCCCCATTTTCTCCTTTAGGCGTAGGTCCTGCTAGACCTGCGGGCTTATTCATGCGTGCTTCCAAAACTCCAAGTTTCAGGGACTAGCCCCATTTTCATTAGCCCTTTCCTTCATATGACTCTGGGCTATGACCTCATAGAAAACTGTGATTGCGGGCGTGGGAAAGAGTGGTTTTAGGCCAACCCTCTTTTCGCCCCGCAATTCACCTCCAGTTGCCATGCATCACTTTGTTAAAACTGTGGTATAAATTGCGGCCCGCTCTCATATTTTTAACATCCGAGCAAGTTATGGCCCTGCAATCCAGCTCATCCGTCGATTTCCAATCCCTTGGCGATGATCTGCGATCAATGACTTCTATCTATATCCCCTTTTCTACCTTCTTTTCTCCTTCCACACGTGATCCCAGATCTACACGATCTATCGACACATAGCTCCCTTCCAAATCAACGACTATGGTTGATTCTGGCTCCCCGACCGTCAAGAATTTCAACTCTCAACTATCTGCTTTTCCATGCATGAAAATCTTCCAGAGTGGAAGATCTAATGACACCTGTCGTAAAAAATCAGACGGTTCTAATGAACTCTGGATCTCCGACCTTTGGGAGTTCTGACGTCTCCACACACACAAGTCTCCAGAGTGAATTTCACCGGAGTGATAGATCTTCTGCCACGCGTCCTCTCCAAATCAACAACCCTAATTCTCTTCGAAACTTCAACTCTTTCTGACCAATACCAGATCAACGGTCCTTCGACCTCCTCCTTGATCAACGATCGAGATCTCCTTCGAGACTTTGATGCTTTCATCCTTTGCTTTCCTTCTGAGTGCTCCATACCCAGAGTTCCATATCTGGCGCCACATGTCCACTTTCAGATCAACGTACAAGATTTACTTCGGTTGTTTCTCCTCCTCCTTGTCCACAAACTTCTGAAGTTATGGATCTTACACCAGTCGTCCTCCTTGACTATGAACGGTCCCAAATCACTTTGGGACATTAGGACTTTGACAAGTTCACTTCTCGTGCGCACACAAGGGTTAAATCTCGTGCGCTTACCTCAATATCCAATGGTTGTTGATCCTTAGCACTCAGACCTAACGGATGGGATCCGTTCCTCTCCTCTGCACTTTCCTTGCTCTGCTGGATGTTGATCTAATGGTCCAGAATCCTCCCCACAATCAATCTAACGACTATTGTCTCTCCTCCTCCTGAGCTTTTGACTTCTTCCTCCTTGGAAGATTTATTCAGTGTTCAAAGGCTTCGGCCTTTGACCTTTCTCCTGCGAGTCCGCCTCCTGGATGTCGTCTTTGCTCTCGTAAGCGTTATCTCTTCTGAGATTTAGGACTTAGAATGAGTCCATCTCCCACACACTCCTTGTGTTATCTCTTCTGAGATTTTCAAATTACTCAGTTTCCTAAGGGTCTCGGCCCTTCTGTTTCCTTTCAAAGGAAAACTTCATGCCCTCCTGGAAACCTCCTGCTCAAAGCACACCTTGTTGAGTGTTTTTTACAGAGTGTTCAACAACTTTGTGAGTATCTTCCTCTGATACTCTTCTCCTTGAACTCGAAAAAGAGTTCTCTCTATGCACACTTGCACTCACTCGATGTCGGCCTGGCAGAGCCCTACAGAGTTCTCAGTGACTCTATCTCTCTCTGAACTCAACACAAAGTTCTTCCTGTGCACTCCTTACACTTCTACTGATGAAGGTTCAACATTATCTCTTCTAAGATTCTCTGAGGTTAACTTACCTCTGTCAATGCACTCCTTGAAGACAATGTGCACTGCTTGCACTCGAAAACTCAAAGAAGAGAAACAATTGAAACTTATTCAATACATCACCAATTTAGGCATTACAACCAATCTAATTTAAGAAAAACATTCAGATTTCCTTTTCTTTCCAAGATCTTCTCTACTCTGTAATCATTTTCGGGCACTAGCCCCTTTCTCTCAGTCCCCAACCCATGCGACCATGGGTCGTGACCAAGCATTAGATCAATAAGCGTTTACTCGAGCGTTCTGCCTTTGGCTTCGGAAGATTTCCAAGCACCACACAACAATCTCTTGGAGTTCAGATTACCAAACTCACGAAGTAGGGCAGATCAATCATCCACGTCTATTCAACATCCAATGACTGACACTCACTATGGAACTTCAGGTGTCTGAGTTCCAGAACTTCGAAGCTTCGGGACTTCGGAGGATTTCACATCCGCGCATCTCAAACCATTAATATTCGAACATTCCCAATCACCTTTGGTGACATGATTACATCACATCGTTGAGCACTCTTCTAATTGGGGGGGCATGCAACAACGGTTTGGAGTAACCCTAATTTCATCTCGCAATTCTTTTGACGCTAACAAGTAACCCCTTGGTGAAACTGGGGTTTGGATTGCAGGATCACCTTGGAGAATTAACTCCCGTGCAACTTGGGTCCCCGCAATTACTCCTGGCCATCAATCTTGATGTATCGTGATCAACGCTAGTGTGGGTCCTCCAACCTTTAACTTCATTATGTAACCTTGGTCCCACTAACCATGCTCATATGGAGTGCCACATGGTAGAATACTAGTGACTGAATCGTGGCCCGATCAGATGGGTGTCACACGTCACGTTCCATATGGAATTTCAATATTCCATGGGTTCGGAACCCACTTATACGTGGCACACAACCCATGTGTCCACGTCAATCCAAGTGACTTCATCATGACTCACTACTTCGACTCTTCGGGAGATTTTTCCCTTCACTACTGCGTTTGAAATTTTTAACATTGGCTTGATCTAACGGTCGATCTCTCCTCTCCAGATATATGGTGTAGATCCACTTCAGGGCTTCAAAAGTTTGTGCATCAACACATCTCTCTTCTCCCGATCGCCGAACTCTGAAATTACGATCCGCCGTGAGATCTAATGGTCAGGCTTCTCTCCAGATATACATTGTAGATCTCTCCTAGGACTTCGGAGCTTCGGGCTTCGACCCTTCTCTTGTTTCTGGCCTCAGACTTCATTGAAGTCACGAAGTCTGAAGGGCTTTAGGGTTTAAATCCTCTACACCTTCCCCAGATCTGACGGTCAAAGGGATTTCCCTTCCTTCTGAACAGATCCTACAATGCAGAACAAACTCTGTTACTCTGTATATTTCCAAAGGAATTCACGTCTAACTGCCTCGCAACATTACTAGATCTGACAGATCCTAAGGTCCACATTACTCTACAGCCCATCACCACTCTTGTCGTGGTTTTACGATACCGCTACTCCTCTTGAGCTTCGTAACATGACCAAGGTAACTTCTTGGCACTCAGGAAGGTTCCGAGGTTCGAAATTGGTCCTCCAGACACAATTTCCTCTTGAAACCTTGGGTCCAATGACCACTTACCCAGCTCATCCAGGATCAACGTTGAAACCTTGGCTCTGAACTCAAATTTTGTCTACTTCAACAACAATTATTTCTGAAACTTTGCTTCAATTTCCACTAACATGGCCCATCCAGGCTCAGTGTTGAAAACCTTGGCTCTGATACTAATTTGTAACATCCCCATCCATCAACCGGTCTGGGCAATTCCATTACTAAGCTCTGACTTAGTTGCGATACCAAACTGTAGCATCTCCAACCCTCCACAGAGACTGGGTAATGCTACCACTGTAGAAGATTCACATATAAATATATAACATGCATTTGTAATCGAAATAAAACACATGAAACAGATTTACTACTACCATACATATTCAAATGTAATAGATAGTAATTCATATACGCACTGAATACATGATAACATTCTAGCATCACAGGCATGCATAACATAAAATTAAGCACGTAAATTATACTTATATTTCAACTGGAATAACACCACCAACTGTGTGCAGACCTTCCACGAACCTCCCAGCCTTAGACCGCACTACTCATCACTGACACTCTCAGCAGTAGGTCACCCCCAAGTTGGGACTAAGCTCCACCAGGCAATGGAATCCTAGGCTAGGCAAGGTCAACAAGAAAACACACAGTTTATGAGGAAGGATTCTCTCCCAGGAGCCAATTATGCCCACTGCTCACAAACTCTCATTCCCCACATGCCCGTCCCACCCCAGGAGTTTACACCTTCACTGTCACACATTCCATCGACTGCTTCACCTCCCTTGCATTGGGCTTCAGCAACAGTCCGGACTAGAATTATCAGAGCTCTGTAGTAGCTATGGGACCCCTTCAAGGAGAACTCACTTCCACCAGCACACTCTCTCACTTGGAGAGAGTTTCTCACAGGCTTGACAACTTGCTTCTTCAGCCACAACCACCTCTCTCACCTGGAGAGAGTGTTGCACACAGGCTTGAAAACCTGCTTCTTCAGCCACAACCACCTCTCTCACCTAGAGAGAGTGTTGCACACAGGCCTGACAACCTGCTTCTTTAGCTCTGTTCCAGCACAAGGAGAACAACAACAAGGCTCAACAAGGAACAAAAGACGACGATAAGCCAGACTCAGCCAAGGGACTGCATGGCCGCAATAGCCCACAGTTATAACACACATGGCATAGAAATTTACGGGATGCTCAGGATTCACAGAAGACGCGGGTCAACTTCACGGGTCTGATTTTCAGAGGTGCGTGGCTTATGCAGAGGTCCAACGTAGAGAAAAAATGGTTTCTCAGGAAGGATTCCAATGAACTCAGGTCGAGTATGGAAGAATGGGCACGCCAACCCCAGTGCAATTTGGCTCACGGGTTACTAATTCCAGAGGTGCGTGAGGGTATCCAGAGATTAGTTGCCCCACAAAACAGGATAGACAGTGGATCAAAGAATGGAGGACGAACCCCCAACACGGTTGACTTTTGCAGCTTTAACTGCATGTGTCCAGGTCGACACCTATCTTCCTAGAGCTGCATGCACTCCATTTTGCATACGTTCCTTTCACAGGAACTTGGGTCAACACTTGGTCAATTGACCACCTTTTCCTTTTAGGAAATAATAATAAATTATTATCCCCTTTAGAGGTAAGCCCCCTAGCTTAGCCCCTAGGCCCAACACTTAGCTTCCTCCCTTACCCAACCGTGTGGAAACTTAGTCCCCCATCACTCTTTCTTCATGGTCGGTCTACGCACAACGATGTTTTTATATTGACAAAGTGCATAATTACATATACAAAGGATGATCCTGGCCTTTAACACCTAGGCTCTCTGACCTACTTGCACATAAGCTTACCAGCTTACAATTGCTCTGCTCAATAACCTACGAAACATGTTTACAATACATTGATATAATTGGGGCTCGTCCTCGGGGTATTACATTGAGCATGAACACTTGCTTCAATATAGCTTGTATCCATCCCCCATGAGAGTACCCGTGGATTGTAGTAAAGTTGATAAGGACCTTGAATATCCCGAGGACTTGGAGGAAATCAAACATTTAACCTTTCAAGAATCCATTGGAACAAGAGAAGTCAAGAATACCATATCATGTGATATTAACAACTCATACACGCAACCCATGAGGTTGCATAAAGTAAAAATGGGGAGTGAGGAGCATCCGAAGATTGCATCCATAAGTCATTATTGGGATGAGAAAACTATGACAGAGATACAAGATCTGTTGCAGGAGTACGAGGATCTCTTTCCTAAGAGTTTTTCAGAACTGAAGAGCATTAAGGGAGAGTTGGGGGAAATTAGGATCAAATCAAAATTGAATGCTAAGTTTGTTAAACATATACCGTACCATATGAATCTGTACTCAAGGAGAAGGTTAATAAAGAGATGGATCGAATGTTAGTATCTGGGCTAGATTTTCCTGTGGATGAGGCTGAGTGGATCAGTCCTATTGTAATCTAGAGCAAGAAGGGTATTGATGATATAAGATTCTGTGTGGATTGCAGGAGTCTCAACTTATCTTGTGTGCATGGCCCTTTTCCCACTCCCTTTAGTGATGAAGTCCTTGATCAAGTAGCGGGAAATGAAACCTATTATTTTACAAATGGATTCTCAGACTACCATCAGGTTAGAATTGCGGAAGAGGATAAGAGAAAGACTACCTTCACTACAGAATGGGGTTCTTTTGCTTATAATGTTATGCCCTTTGGACTAAAGAATGCCCCAAATATTTCCTCTCAAATAGTCATTGCTACATTCTGTGACTTTATTCATAAATTTCTTGAAGTGTATATGGACGAATGGACCATGTATAACCTATTGAAGGAGTACATAGGTTTACTATGATTGAGGTTTGATCAATGCATACAACTACATATTTCTTTAAACCTCAAGAAGTGTATTTTTTGTGTACCCTTTGGAAATATGGTGGCACATATAATATGCAGTGAAGGAGTGTTAGTTGATCCTGCAAAGGTTGTTGTGATACTAAATAGGCCTTTGCATAGGAGTGATAAACAATTGCGATCAACATTGGGTCACACTAGATACTACCACAGATTTATCAGGAATTATGCAAGCATCATTTCCCCATTGGAGAAGTTGTTGAAGAAATTGGAAGCCTTCAGTTAGAGGCCAGAGTGTGATCAAGCCTTTGATACCATGAAAGAGAAGTTGAGTACTGCCCCTATTCTCATATATCCAATTTGGAATGAGGAATTCCATGTACACATTGATGCTTCCTGTATTTCTTTGGGTGAAATCCTTGTGCAACCTAGTCAAGGAAACCTGGATGTTCCTATCTACTTTGATAGCATGAAGCTTTCTCAGGCCAAGCACAACTACACTACCACTAAAAGGGAAGGTTTGGATATGATTTATGCTTGACAAAAGTTTAGAAATTATCTATTAGGAGGCCATTTTAAATTCTTTCCTGATCATTCTGCTATGAAATATCTGATTAATAAACTTGTGTTAGAAGGTAGAATTTGCGAATGGTTGTTACTGTTTCAAGATTTTAACTTTGAGGTCATTGTCAAGCTTGGAAAATTAAATGTTAGCCTTGATCATCTCTCTCGATTAGAATCAGGCGAGAGTGGTGGAGCTATAGATGACCAAATCCCCGATGCATATTTTGTTAAGATTGAGGTTTTCCCAGATTACATTTCCGATATTGCATTGTTTCTCACTAATGGTACCATGCCTAGTGGGTATTCTAGAATTCATAAGAGGCATCTCGTGGTCCATGTTGTCGACTATTAGTTGATCGTAGGTCAGTTGTATAAATTGGGCTTGGAAAACATCCTTTGCATATGTGTACTTGATCAAGAGTAGCCTAAAATTTTGTGGGAATTCCACTCTGGGGTTGTGGGAGGAAATTTCAGAGGGAAAGAAACTTCCCAAAAGGTACTACAAGCAAGATTATGGTGGTCGAATGTCTTCAAAGATGCCAAAGATTACGCCAGGGCTTGTGATATTTGTTAGAGGGTTGGTAAATAATTGCAAAGGGATGATTCGCCCTTACATCCTATTCAAGCTCTTCAATCATTTGAGAAATGGAAAGTTGACTTTATAAGAGTGATCAATCAACTATCCAAGCACTTGAAAGCCAGGTATATTATCACTTCTACCGACTATCTTACCCACTAGGATGAAGCAGAGTCAGTCTGAGATTGCTTTACATATACTACAACCAGATTTATTTTTGAGAACATCATCAATAGGGTTTCCTATGCTTAGAGTTTGACCAGTGATCAGGGTGCGCATTTCATTAGCGAGACTGTAGCCACTCTCACCTGCGAGTTCCTAATTCAACATCACAAAAGTAGCTCGTATAATCCACAAGAAAATGGTATAGCCAAATCCTTTAACAAGATTATGGAGAAATTACTAACCTAAGTATGTTGCGAAAATAAGGACAACTGGGATGAAAGGGTTCCAAAAGTGTTATGGGCTTACATGACTACTACAAAGAAACTGCATAAGTATACTCCATTCCAACTGGTTTAGGGAAATGAAGTATTTGTACCTTTCGAGTTCATCACTCCAAGTTTATATATTATGCATGTCACTCAAATGACAAATGATGAATCAATTGCGGAACGAGTCACAGAGTTGTTGGCATTGTATGAAGCCTTATTTTTGGTCAATTTTCATCAAACAGTGGAGAAGGATTGACATAAAGCTTGGCATTATAGGCACATTAAGACCAAGACATTCACACAGGGTGATCAAGTTTTGTTATATGACAACAAGTACCAAAAGTTTTCGGGGAAATTACAAATTCATTGGATCGGACCCTTTATAGTTGTGGAAATCCATGGATTTGGAGCTGTCAAAATCGCAAAATTTGATGGTATTATTCATCCAAGATGGGTGAATGGCGCATGCCTGAAGCCCTACTTTTCTTCTCAATAAGAAAAGGTTCGCAACACTCCTGTCACTAGGGGTGAATTCAGTATGTAGGATTTTCAATTGTTTAGTTGTTTCCCTGTTTAGTCGATAACATGGTGATGTGTCCAACTGTCACTTCTCTTAGAGTCTAGTTGTCATTGCTAGTTTTTATAGCCTGGATATCACCTTTGTGGTCAGGGAGGTATGAAACAAATATTTTCGTATTTAGTAACTTCCAAGTTTGAAATTTATGCCCTGTCGTTGTCACTTTGTTCATTAATTACCGTTGGTACCTTTTTGGTCATCATGGCATCATTACTCGTCAGATTCAACCAACTCCCAACAATTGTCAGTACCTTTTTGTCTAATTCCTGGTGTGTTAATTAATTTCCTATTTAACCAGTGGTCCCATTACCAGGTTCTCACTTATGTTCTTTGTTGCCTAAATCCCCCATTAGATTTTTCCGCCTTCAATGGGCACATCCAATGTTAATGCCACATTCCCTCCATGTTGTATCTCTTAATGACTGATAGTCACGTCACATCCCAACTGTTTCCTATATACTCATATTTTACCGAATGCTTAACTTTATCATGTTTTACTCAAGCTCTTTGCATACCTAGTCTTTGAGCCCCTCAAGAATCCTATGAGCCCACACCCATGCCTCTATCCACCAGTTTTATTTTTTTATCAACGTAGGTTTGCTAGGATGGTTCACACTTTCTATTAGGGAGCCATTCCTAACGCTTTTATTCCATAGGAGTTCATTGATCCCTGGGTCGAAGTTATAAGTGATCTCCACAACAAAGTTGAGCAAACTTGATTGTTGAACATTGACTTCACATATGCAACATAGTTTTCGTAGATGGCTCTTCACACGTTCATGGATTTATCAAAACTATTGAATGATGGGATGCATTGGGAGTGGAAACTATCATACGTCCCCCTCTAGGACTCTACGTTGATGAATTCATATGACCTTATTGTGTTTGGCATCATTGGAGATGTTGCACGATGCACCAAATTTCTCATTAGTTGCATGCACAATGGTGCCTTGTGGCTGGACCATGCCTACCCTATCCATGTTGATGATATTTACATGTTTACCGATCTCTCCCTGGAAGGGCAAGATGTCACACAAGGCTTCTAAGGCTCAGGGAAGCACGACCACAAAAAGTGTGAGATTAGTCTATACAAAAATTATGGCACCCGATGAGGAGGTTGTGGAGCACATATCGATATAATCAATGATGAGTAGGTCCATTGTGCGTTTTATATAATTTATAACAAGGTCACAAAGAACTACTCGAAGGGTGATTGCATGCTTGATACTATATTCGTGACAGAGTTTTGCAAAGAAGGATCCCAACTCAACTGGTGTAAGTATCTACTTACATAAATGTTGCAGGCATGTGCCGATGCACATGAGTGGTCCACTTACTTCCTCTATGGATACCTATTAGTTTATTTTGCGATGTGGAAATGTAAGGCACTAGTGGGATGCTCTATTTGTGCCACTCCCGACACCCACCTTGCAAATTTGTTCGACTCCTGGCATGCTTTCACTTCCAGCGCAACAGACCATGATGCTACCTTTCTATAGTGGTACAATGACCTCATCACAGCTACCCCGAGGCTAAGGATTCTCCAAAATTTTCTCCATCAACATACCCATAATATTTGGTTTGACATGAACCGAGACAATACATTTATGCGACCTCTTGACGCTACTCCAACACTATTCCACACAACAACATTTTCATTCTACCTAGATGAGACCCTCTTGGACAAGGAAGTCATGGCCTGGTTGGGAGTTACAAAGGAAAATAAAATATTAGGTATTACCTATTTGATGTTGCTCATCTCAGAACAATAAACCCCTACACAGACACCTGGTAAAGGACCCAACTCTACAAAGAGAGATCAGTTGTCATCAATCTCAGAGGAAGGGGAAGATGAAGGTGAAGAGGAAACACAACCTAGGGGGGGAATTCAGATCCCATTCTCCTCCATCCTAGGTGATGCCACCATCTCTTGTAAGTAGTTACATGAATTCTTCGCTTTTGATTTTTCTATAAAGAAATCACACATTGATTCTCCATCCAATTCTACCATTGACCCCATTATCAAAGAGGTCATTCCTTTATCATCCTTTCCACCTCTTTCTCACATCACTACACACAGTCCCTCCTTGGTCCCTATTATAACCATTATCGATGACCCCATATATACCTAAGCCAAAATATACCCTCATCATTGAGGAACTCACCAACCAACAAACTAGCTTTCCTGTTAATGTCCCATTCACTACTGCACCATCCCCTGCCCACACTCACCTTGACATCGCAAGGACTGAATATAGTGATCCCTTTTCCACTACCATAGGATCCACCGACCCTAAGTTTCCCACGTTTACCCAAGTTTCGCAATTCCATGTTCCACTTGATACCCCTTTGGAGCACAACCTCGATCCTGAACCCGCTAAGATTCCATAGGTGTAGGAGAAGATGGGTCCAGATCCTCACACTGACATGATGGACACCTAGGAAGATACTCACTCGAATCATAGTACCATTTCCTTTAAGGAATATATTTAGCCGATGCTATAAGATCCCCAATAATGCCTCACAATATTAAAATTATACCTCGATCACACCGATGTGATTGGGACACTTCCTCCCGAGGTTCAGGATAGGCTCATCCGCAACCTCCACACTACTTCTCCTAGCCTCGACAGTGTTTTCACCACCAGTCTATCTTAGGGATCTGTCGCTAGTGGCCAAACACTGGATTCATGGTTTCCCTTGGATCATTCCCTCACTAGTGGAGAGCTTGCGTCTTGGCCCACTTCCCAAATTGTCCATGTCATCTGAGCCTCCAAAGATCAACTTGAGTAGAGGATTTCTTAAGTCGAGAAGACCAACTAAGATCTCACACAAAAATTGCAACAAATACACACGTACATCGTTGTAGCATCATCCACTAGAGCGCAAGAGCAGGGATTGCATATATAGGATGAGTTTACATTTGCGACCATTTATGAAAAATTTCTCCAAGTCTGACCCACTTTTAGACAGTTTTCTCCTGAGATCCTTGAAGATATCACCCTAGTTGTGCCTCCACAATGAATTCAACTCATTGTTGAAGCCCGATCACAACTGGCAGCGAGGAATGACAATCTTCAACAAGAGATACAAAAAATCAAGTTGAAGGAAAATGAGCAGCCCTAGGAAATGATGCATAAGGTCACATAGGCAACCATGAAGGGAGATATCATCTATTCCTCTCTTCATTCCCATCCATATAATGTTTCCAACTCTTTGAAATGGTTAAATACTGGGTCAACTTGCTGGAATGATAGATTAAGCCAATTGAAGAGTTGCATGCACAACTTAATCAGATGTGCGTGGAAGACCAAGCCATCACTTACTCAGTTGAGTAAGAAACACAATTTAAAGATATCCAAGTTGAAGACAAAAGGTTGGATGTGATGGACGAGTCTATTCGGGATGCTAAGAAAGAGCTCAAAAACTTCTGGCCTATAGTTCAAACCGAGTTTGAGAAAATGCACCAAATTGATTCCATTTCCGAAACTGAATGGACTACACTATTGTCTACTAAGTTGGAGGATCCCAATGTGACCATTGCCTAGGATTTTGTTGCGGGATCCTCGATCTTAACAAGAAAGTAGTAGGACCGCGTGGAGCGTTATGATAACTTTCGCCAACATGCTCTCACAATTGTGCCTGAGTTGGGCCCTCTATTTGCAAAAGGTCATGGGAAGGAAGTATAAGGTTGAATTGGGATGAGTCAAAGGTTGTGGTCAGGGCCTATTGGGCCCTCCGTTTTTTCAATTGTCCATTTTTTAGGAAATGCTAAAGTTTTGCAGAAAGAACAGCATGTCAATGAAAGACTTGAAGTGACAGAAAAAAATTAGAGGAGTGGAAAGATAATTGTAAAGTGTAAAAATGGTGAAAACAACAAAAAGCATCATGCGTCAGCTAGACGAGTAGTGGAGAAAGAAAAAGAGATTCGATCACATGCAAGGAAAAAGTGGGAAAGACAATGGAATCAAGAATTCAAGAAGTGCCTGAGGGAAAACTATAAATATGGAGCTATGTAAAAGGGGAAAAGATCGTTACTATGGTTTATTATTATCACTATTTTTATTGAGTCAATCTCGGGAAGCTATTGTAAAATGATTTTGAATGTTATTGTGCTTGCGCAAAAGCTTAAAGGTATGTAATGGGTATTCATGAATAGATTTCGTTGCACAAGCGATTGTGTGAGACATGTACTCATTGTATGACAATTTTGAGGTACAAATAATATAATGGATTGTTTGGGCCCTAAAATTTTGTTAGATTTTGTATGAATCTACAGTTTTTGTGTTGCACAATTACTTTTGTCATGTATATTTAGCATTTAATCACGGTCTAGGACTGTATTTACGTATTGATGTATGAATATGAAAATGGAAATGTTAAACCCGATTATGCATTCTCATTGACTCACTTCACCTCACACATATCAGTTGTTCTTCGAGCAAGACATCCTTCCCTTGCAAAAGGTTTAATATTCCAGTGCTCCTAGACTACAACAATACCCTTTGGTGGTAACCTCCAAGAACCTTGGTCTCAATTTTGTGCCAATGTAAACCATCCACAATGAGATTGAAAGAGTGTAATAATGCCATCTATATATTTGAAATATTGGCTTACTTTTTGTTTGGATTCCAGAGATAGTCAATGATAAAGGTCAGAGAAATATACTTTTTCTCAATTACACTGGTTCAAAGTTTTTTGGAAGAGAGAAAACACCAGACTCCTTTTGCAGCCTGAGATTTTGAAAAAAGAAAGTTGTTCTTAAGCCCCCATCCCTCGAGAGACTTCAAAATGTTTATCTTGTTTCATTGGACCCAAGGTATCACAAAGTGCTCTTTGTGAGATCTCCACAAAAAATGGAAGCATATCCTACGAGCACGCTCTAAGATTCCTTTCGGGATCCAAGCCAATGACATCCAGTAAAATGGGATGGCTTCTAGAACCGATTTAACCAACACCAATATTCCTGATATGGATAACCACTTATGACTCCATGAATTTAATCTCTTTTCTAGTTTAGAAAGAAATCACATCCAATCCTCCTTCTTGTAATCAATGTTTGGCTTCAAATGAAAACTAGGTATTTGAGGCGCTTGTCAAATTCTATATTCGCACGATGGAGAAAATCCTGTAAAAATATTTCTTCATCCAATCCCATATTTAGACAAGTAAGGGAGGATTTTCTTTCATTTATAACCATACATGTTGTGTGACATAAATGATCCAAGGAATTGGCTAATTTTTCAGTGTATCGACAAAAGGCATCACATAAAATGAGAATGTCATCGACGAATAGGATGTGAGAAATGTACATCAATTGTGAGATATGGATACCTTTGAAACTAACCACTCTCTTGGATTCTCCCAGTGCTCGACTAATACCTTCAACAACCAATAGGAATAACAATGGATATAGGAGGAAACCATACCTCAAGTCTCTCTTAGCATGGAAAAATGGGGAGGCAACTCCGTTAATTAACACCACAAAATAAACATACCTGATACAACTCATCACCCAATTTTTGAAAGCTACTTCGAACCCCAGGTGAGTTAGAAGAAACTGGATATAAATCTAGTTTACCCTATCATAGTCTTTCGAAAGATCAATTTTGACCACCACTCCTTTGATATTCCTGGTCTTGATACTGTGTAAGCCTTCTTGGGATACACCAATTGCTTCATGAATTTGTTGATCTGCTAAGAATCTGAATTGCTCACAAGAGATAGATTTTAAAAGAATCACCTTTAATATCGTAGCTATCACCTTTGCCACCACCTTATAAATCCCATTTCATAAATAAATTGAGCTAAAATCGTTGAAGCATTGTGGCAAATCAATATTGGGGATTATAGTTGTGAAAGTTGAGTTGAAGGGAGCATGCATTTTCTCGGAAGTTCAAGACTCTTCTACAACTCTCAAGAGGTCCATCCCCAGAATCTAGGACATGACAAGAAAGAATTCAATAGACCACCAATCTAGCCCAAGATTCTTGTATTTTTGGAACCTATGGAGGATTTCTAGAAGCTTATCTTCAGACACTTCTGCCATTAATGCTCTATTGTCTTCTTCATTTACAAAACTAGGGAATAATTGAGAAATTCAGAATATATATACAATGAATGTGCCTTCCTGTGCCTTAAATAGAGTTTGGAAATGTCTCTTTCCATGTTAGCAAGCCCTTCAAAGGAAGTGATTGGGGATCCATTATGGTCGGGAAGGCTCCAGATTATGTTGCTCATACAACGCCCCTTGGCATAGGCCTAGAATAAATTTGTATTTTCATCCCCACATTACATCCATATAACTCTTCTTTTTAATCTCCAGGATGCCTCTTTTTCCTCAAAGAGCTTCCTTCGCCTCCCTTCTAGTGCCAGGAGGTCCTCCTTTAAATCATTCGAGATGAATCCTCCTCCTTCAAAATCATAGATATCTTGTATTTCCTCTTCCACTGAATTTAATTCCAACTCCTCTCAAACCATTTTTTGGTGAGCCCAACCAACAATTTCATGCTTGACCTTTTTAAGGTTTGTAGCAAATTGGACCGCAACTATCTCACTTGAGGAAGGATTGAAAGGAGTCCAAATTCCTTTAACCATAGATTAAAAGGAGTCCTCTTTTAACCACCGTGCATTGAATTTTAAAGGAATAACAGGCTTTTGTCCCCTAACCTTCATCTCTAGGATGATCAAGAAATGATCTAATTCTCCTCCACTACCGACCCACTACCTCATAAGAACTAAAATTTATGAAAAATACTTCAAGACCAAAAATATGTCGAACCATTTGTCTATATAGGCTTCACCAGTCCTTTTGTTTTTCCAATTCCGTTTAATATTTATCGGTTCTATATCCAAAAAACCTTTCTCCTAAAACTTGTGTATGAAAAAATCCCTTAGCGAGTCAATCTGTGCCTTGGGTCCCCAGTCTTCATAAACACCAAGCAAAAAATTCATATCTCCCCCAATGATAATCTCTTTGGTATTCATGAAGGATTTCCACAAGAGATATTCCCAAAAAGGCACCCAGTTCAAATAAGGCTCGTAGATATTGAGAACTAGAAAATCCACTCCCATATCTGCAGAAAAAAAACTCTACCCCAAGGCCTCAGTCAATACTCCAAATGTTTTTTACCTTAACAGATTTGTGATTCCACCCCAACGCCAAACCAATGGAGTGAACTCGAACATCCAAAGTGATAAAAGACCAATCGGGCAAGAGAGATCCAATAATTTTTGTGACATATCCTCCATCCCCCAACATTTCCTGAAGGAACAAAAAATACAGAGAAAGGGTTTTCACCATTATCCGAAGCGACGATTTTTTTGATGGGCTCGCCAGAACCTTGCAGTTAAAAGAGACTAATTTACTTGGGAACCCCTTCAAGGGATCCCACTACTCTAAGCGCCCACACAATCAAGGATTGTTTACCTGCTTCCATATCAACATGAGTTTTGTCTTGTGCCTTGGATAAGTCTGATCTATGTTGTCTACCCTTCATCATTGAAACACTACTCAGGTTTTCCCCTAACCCACCCAAAGAGGAATGTATAGGTAAATAAACAATCATCAACCTATTCCTTAAGGTGTATAAGATGACTTCCCCTTCCAAGTCCATGGACGACTTAGTGCCAACAGTGGAAAATTGGGGTGGGACTAAAGGCCTTGCCTAGGTGGATGGGCACACCATATAACTTAGTAGAGGGTATGAAGGAAAGGGAAAGTTGTTATCCGTTGAGGAGGGTGGGATGGAAAACAAAACAAAACTGGTATTTAAATAATTTTTTTGAAAAAAAGCAGAATGAATGGCCGAAGACAAATAATCCAAATTAGGAGCAGAGACATGGCCAGACTCAACATTTGATGACCCTTCTCCCTTGCAAGGATCTACAGAATAATCTTGAGAGGAGATGGTCCCTTCCACTTGCTCGGATGATGAAGGAACCTCATCC
Source organism: Picea engelmannii (assembly GCA_009831015.1). Classification (NCBI taxonomy): domain Eukaryota; kingdom Viridiplantae; phylum Streptophyta; class Pinopsida; order Pinales; family Pinaceae; genus Picea; species Picea engelmannii. Next base: position 1,127,057 of record ML788448.1, read on the forward strand.
ATCTCCGGGGTCAACGACCCCGTCCATGCACCCTTGAAATTGCTTTCTTTTAGGACAGGAACTGAAAAATATTTGTGCATAGGGGGCTCTTCCCGCTTTTTTGGAGAAATAATATCATATTGTGCTTTGAAAGGGAGGTGACAATGCTCTGTAATGTGACCATAAGCATGAAAATTCTTACAACGAAATGACACCCCCTCATAATTCAGACATTGACATGGGTTTTTCCCCTTTTGGATTTCCATCTCCTCTGCAAGATTGTCCCTCACATCCACTTTGACTAAAATGCAAGCCATTGACATGTCTCTTATGGTTTAAAAAGACATATATTATTCAAAGAACATCCCCAATGCATTATTGATATCTCTGAAGACATCGGGGGACCAATAATTGATTGGAATACTGGGAAGACGAACCCAAAATAAAGAAACATCAAACCTTTCATGTTTGGCATCGAAGAGAAGAGTCCAAATTTTTAAGGCTACATGGGTTGAATCAATATTCCAATTGTGGTGCAAGGCCCACTGAGCATCATCAACTGAATTCAGAAGGAATGCAAACTAGACCCGCGCAAAAACCAACACAGTCGGATTATACCCTAGCTTCTTGGACCAAGTCATCTCCACCCAATTCCTTAGGGTTTTAACCCCAAACCGACATCCTCTTTCCCTACCAATGACAACCCTTTCCACCATGTTTACCACATTATTCATCTAGATGTCTTCCCCCAAAACCAAATTTATGACCTTACCTTTTGATTTGATGCATTTTTTCTTTTTTCTCCCATGGTTGGGAGGACTGCTAATGGACCTTGACCTATGAGACTATGGAAGGTAGAATCCTTATGCACAAGCTTCTACCGAATGTTGTGAGTTTCCCAACACCGCATCCCCCAAACCACAAAGTTTCGTTTGATCCAGAGAATGACCTATAAACCCTTGGCCTTCTTGTTGATCCAAGTCCCCATAATCAACCAACAGAGCCTTTAGATCCACTGAACCTACACTGAGAGGATTTGAGCTTAAGGGACCAAACTTAGAACCTAAAAACAAGAGTCCCTTATAAGGCTCAAGACCCAGCATATGCGAGGGAAGAGATTCAACAATCGAGAAATCTGAGAGGGGGGGATCAGATCCAAACCAAGAGAAAAGTATTGAATAGGAGGGGTGTCCACCTTGAAGTCTTGGAATAATTGGGAAACCGGGGCAATGAACCCTTGGCTAGAAGCCTCCAAAAAATTTTCCATACTTGGAAACCGGTCACTGGCAAGGCATGTCTGAAACAACCCAACATAAGATGATGTAGCCAATAAACTCTGATTCATTCACGAGATCTAAAAACCATTCAAACAGATGAGAATGGAAAATAACTCTCTTTTATTCCTTCTCCATCCTAACTATTACAATGTAAGTTCAACCCCTTATATCTACTATTTGATATTTTTGAAAATAACTAATTTTAGAAAAAAAAAAAACTAATTTTAGAAAATTCTCACATGACTCTAAAACTAGCCAATAACTAAAAGCTAACTAGAGCGACACTATTTTTCAACTCACTTTTCTGATTAGGTGCATAAACTAAGATATAACTGATAATTACTAATTTAAAAATTCCCGTAAAAACACTAAAACCTTGATTTTAGGCCTTATATGAAGGAATTTATCCTCAAAAAAGTGTCAAAATGATGTCTGATCTAAAGGATCATACTGAAATGGTAGTGAACTCTTCGAGACACAAATCCCTATAAAATTTCATCCCAAATGGATAACCAAGTCAAAATTTATGACCCTCGGAAATCCTTGCATCATTCTCCTCTTGTTGAAAAGAACGCAACTCCTGCAAGTTACTGTCTTCAAACTGTTGCCACTTAACAGGATCTAGGTTCATCAAGTCCCACTATGTAATCCAAGTCTTCTCTACTAGTGCTACACCTTCTCACTAGACTAGATATCAGTTTTATTGGCCTTGTCGAGTATGAAGGGACTTCTTATCTAAAATATGCACAATCTTTTCCTTTTTCTTGCTTGGAATGACCTTTTTCCAATCCACCTCCGCCTCACTGTGATCACCTAGACCATCCTCATGGAATATATATAAGTAAAAAACATTAAACACAGGGGAAATATCAAGATCAACTGGTAAATCGACCTTATAATCATTTCCATTAATTTTCTTGAGAATCTTGGAAGGACCAATTTCATTGTACTTCAATTTGTGGTAGGTTTCTCTAGGAAACCACTCTTTCTGTATTGTCATTGAATACCTTGTATCATCAGTGAGTATATTTTTATAATTTTTTTCTGTTCATTACTGGCTTGCAGTTTTTGTCTCACCTGTTGCCGCAACTGTTGAATGTGTCCTACAAATGCTTCCCCATCATGATTGATCCTATCCCTAAGAGGTAGTTGCGCCAAGTCTAGTACACCCATAGGATTTCTACCGTAAACAACCTGAAATGGAGATTTACATGTAAATCTATTCACTGAACTATTGTAGGTGAACTGGACTTGAGGTAAAGCCAAATCCCACTGCTTGGGATTCTCTCCAAGAATGCTCCGTAAGAGGTTTCCAAAACTCCGATTTTACATCGGTTTGCCCATGTTTTGGGGGGTGATAGGCACTGTTGAACTGTAATTTAGTCCCCACTTTCTTCCATAAAGTCCTCCAAAAATGACCCAAGAACCGAGTATCTCTATCATAGGTAATAGTTTTTGGAACCCCATGCAATCTAAAAATTTTTGAAAAAAAAACAATTCTTCCACCCTCGATGCAACACTAGTCGTATTGCAAGCAATGAAATGAGACATTTTAGAGAACCTATCAACAACCAAAAAATAGAATCATTACCTCGCTGTGTTTTTGGGATCCCCAACACAAAGTCCATGCTCAAGTCTGTGCATGGGTATGTGGGCACTAGTAATGGAATATACAACCATGTTTTCTGTGAGTGTCATTTAGCCATTTGACAAAATCCCAAATCATGCCACATACCTGGTTATATCCTTTTTCATCTTTGGTCAATAATACTTATCTTCTATTAAGGCTAACATCTTGTAATTTCCAAAATGTCCCGCAAAGCCACTCATGTGAATTTCTCTGATAATATTTTCTCTCATAGAACCAATTGAATTGCATAGTTGTTTTCCTTTGAAGAGGTATCCATCTTGCATAAAATATTCACCCTGAATAAGATCCATTTTCCTAGCGACTGGATTCTTCAACTATTCGAAAATCTCCCAAAAATCATTATCAGACGCATAGAGATCCTTTAATGCAACAAACCTGATTACTTGATTTTCCAAGGTTGTCAAAAGAACAGTGCACCGAATCAAAGCATCTGCAACTTGATTATGCCATCCTGATTTGTGATTTAGGACAAAGGTGTAGCCTTGTAAGAAAGAGACCCATTTTGCATGTCTATTGTTCAATTTCTTTTGGGTGTTTACATATTTGAATGCAATATGATCGGTAAATAACACAAACACCTTCGACACTAAATAATGCCTCCGATGTCACAATGCTTGCACAATTGCATAAAATTCTACATCATATGTGGAGTAGTTCTTTTTTACCTTATTCAACTATTCACTAAAAAATGAAATCGGTCTACTTTCTTGGATAAGTACAGCTTCGATGCCTATATGTGAAGCATCGAAGTCTACCTCAAATACTTTATCAAAATCTAGTAAGGCTAATATAGGTGCCCCAATTACCTTCTTCTTTAGAAACTTAAAACTTTCCTCAGTTTCATTGGCCCACATGAATGTCTTTCCTTTGGTGCAATATTTTATGGGTGCTACAATACTACTAAAATTTCGAATAAATTTTCAATAAAAGGTGGCCAACCCATGAAAACTTCTTACCTCTGTTATGCTCTTGGGACTAGGCCACTCCAAAATTGCTCTGACCTTCTTTGAATCCATCTTGACTCCTTCTAGTGAGATGACAAAACCCCAAAATACCAAACTTTCTTGCAGGAACCTACATTTCTTTAGGTTTGCATAAAGATGATGTTTTCTCAATGCATCAAATATAATTTTTAAATGTTGAAAGTGATCTTCTTTGTTGTTACTGAAAACTAGGATGTCAGAAAAATAAATGACAACAAACTTACCAATATAAGGTCGAAGCACATCATTCATCAATCATATGAAAGTACCAAGTGCATTGGACAACCTGAATGACATCACCATCCATTCATATAGTCCATCAATGGTCTTGAACAAAGTTTTCCATTCATCCCCTTCGCGAATCTGGATCTGGTGGTATCCACTTCGCAAATCAATTTTACTAAAATATTTAGCTTCGACTAGCACATCCATCATGTCTTCTAAGTGCAGTGTAGGAAACCGATATTTGATGGTAATTTTATGGATTTCTTTGTTATCTGTGCACATCCTCCACGTATTAACCTTTTTGGGAGTCAACAATGTGAGTACAACATAGGGACTCATGCTTTATCTTACCACACCTTTCTTTATAAGTTATATCACTTGTCTGATTAGGGGATCAAATTTTGCTCAAAAATTCAAAGTGCTCAGAATTGCTTCAAACCGGATGAGAGTGTAGGCCTCGTCGTTGCAAACCCAACGCAACTCGTTTCATCTCAAACGGATGTTGGGAGCGAGAGATATAGCGATTTGTTCATTAAGTCAAACAGGCAAAAATTTTGATGCTGACTGTACAGTCCGTACAGTCCATACAGTCTGACGTGGCAGAGCCGTACGACCGTACGTGTGGTGACATGGCAGTTTATCATTGGATGACAGGTGGTCGAATGGGAAGACGACACGTGGCACTGTTCGAGTGAATGGTTGATGCCACGTGGCCCAATCAGGGGCTGCCACGTGGCATCCCGGTAGTGGTTATTATTGTTGTTTGTTAAAATGTATGGAGTCCGTGGGGTTCGACCCCCGGACCTCCCCAACACACAAAAACTTCCACAAACTCCAATGACCAATCGGGATATCACTTATGCCTTGATATATATATGTTTTGGATTAAATTTAAAGTCGCTTGTGGTATAGTTTTTGGCCGCGACCGGGCCGGGCCTAGCCTAGCCCTTGGTCGCGCGCTTTTCATATGTATGTGCCCACGGGTATATGTATGTATTGGCATGCACGTTTTGTAATATGGTTCCAACGGTTATGTTATGGACGAAGCCCCATTTATTTAAGCGCGTGATTCTATGACCCATATGCCCAGGTGCTAGGCGGTTAGGGCTGGTGCGCCCTTAATCGTCCTATGGTTTGCACCGTTGGCGCGGTTGCGCCCGATGCTGGGTTTTTACGCCTTATATTGCATGTGAGCCAGGTTCACACAAGAAAGGGTGCAATTTGTAGATGCAGAGACATCAAGCTTGAAGAGGGAGACTTCCAGGAGGCCTAACTTCTTCGTTTTTCGACCGATTGAGGTGCCGAAAGAGCCCAGACAGGGGTTTTTGGACACTCTGAAGCCATTGGAGCAGTCGGTTTGTCAGTTTGAGCATTGTAATACATGTTTTTGAGCACTTTGAGCAATTAATAATAATGATCCATTGGAAGCTGGACCAGGAGATGTAACCCATGAGAGGGGTGAACTCCTTTATCAAATTGTTGTGTTCATGTGCTTATGTTCATTAATTATGCTGCTGTCTATGTGTATTTTGCATGAGTAATTTCTTAATCTATGTGTTGCAAACTGATCCATTTGCTTTAAACACATAACATTTACATTGCAAATAATTTCAAGTATTTCAAGTCTTCTTCAATTTTAGATCAAGTTGGTATCAGAGCACTGGTTTTTGGAAGACTTGATTGTTTGCAATTTTTTTTCTGATGCTCATAAGGTTGAAACTCACAAGAGGAGAAGGTCAACTTGTGGAGCCAAGTTCTCATCCGACAAGGAGGAAGCATATTCATTCACCGCAAGTTTCAGGGAGACATTCACCAAGCATGGCTCATGCAGAAAGTCATGAACGTGTTCCTA
>ML788448.1:1136694-1149845 GCA_009831015.1 Picea engelmannii
CACAGTTTCCAAGTTGGAGATGAAGTTTGGATTTACATCAGCAAGGAGAGGCTTAAAGGAGAAGGTAAAAAGTTGAAACCAATTCGATATGGTCCTTTCAAGATTATTGACAAGATTGGTAACAATGCTTTTCGTTTAGATTTGCCTCCTTATATGCAGATGCATGCAGTTGTTAATGTTGAGAATTTGAAGTTGTATGAGCCTCCATTGATTGATGATCAAGGAGAGCATGTTCAGATTCCTTCCATAGATGATTTTTCTCCAGAGTCTCTAACAGAGCTACAGGAAGACACCATCCTTGACAGGAGAATGCGAACTTCGAAACGAGGAAATGTGGAGTATCTTCGAGTTGGTCTTAAAGGGACGAATCCAAGCAAGGCCAAGTGGATTGAGGTTGGAAGGGTGAGGGAACTCTACCCTCATCTTCGCATAGACTGAAAATAGTCTTTTGGAGGTCCAAAAGCTTCCCAATGGAGAGGTGTGATCAGGGGATCAAATTTTGCTAAAAAATTCAAAGTGCTCAAAATCGCTTCAAACTGGACGAGAGCGTAGGCCTCGTCGTTTCGAACCCAACGCAACTTGTTTCGTCTCAAACGGACATTGGGAGCGAGAGATATAGCGATCTGTTCATTAAGTCAAACATGCAAAATTTTTGATGCTGACTGTACAGTTCGTACAGTCTGACGTGGCAGAGTCGTACGACCGTACGTGTGGTGACATGGCAGTTTATCATTGGATGACAGGTGGTCGAATGGGAAGACGACATGTGGCACTGTTCGAGCGAATGGTTGGATGCCACGTGGCCCAATCAGGGGTTGCCACGTGGCATCCCGGTAGTGGTTATTATTGTTGTTTGTTAAAATGTATGGAGTCCATGGGGTTCGCCCCCGGACCTCCCCAACACACAAACACTTCCACAAACTCCAATGACCAATCGGGATATCACTTATGCCTTGATATATATATGTTTTGGATTAAATTTAAAGTCGCTTGTGGTATAGTTTTTGGCCGCGACCGGGTCGGGCCTAGCCCAACCCTTGGTCACGCGCTTTTCATATGTATGTTCCCACGGGTATATGTATGTATTGGCGCACACGTTTTGTAATATGGTTCCAACGGTTGTAATATGGTTCCAACGGTTATGTTATGGACGAAGCCCCATTTATTTAAGCGCACGATTCTATGACCCATACGCCCAGGTGCTAGGCGGTTAGGGTTGGCGTGCCCTTAACTGTCCTACGGTTTGCACCGTTGGCGTGGTTGCACCCGGTGCTGGGTTTTTACGCCTTATATTGCATGTGATCCAGGTTCACAGAAGAAAGGGTGCAATTTGTAGATGCAGAGACAACAAGCTTGAAGAGGGAGACTTCCAGGAGGCCTAACTTCTTCGTTTTTCGACCGATTGAGGTGCCAAAAGAGCCCAGACAGGGGTTTTTGGATGCTCTGAAGCCATTGGAGCAGTCGGTTTGTCAGTTTGAGCATTGTAAGACATGTTTTTGAGCACTTTGAGCAATTAATAATAATGATCCATTGGAAGCTGGACCAGGAGATGTAACCCATGAGAGGGGTGAACTCCTTTATCAAATTGTTGTGTTCATGTGCTTATGTTCATTAATTATGCTGCTATCTATGTGTATTTTGCATGAGTAATTTCTTAATCTATGTGTTACAAACTGATCCATTTGCTTTAAACACATAACATTTACATTGCAAATAATTTCAAGTATTTCAAGTCTTCTTCAATTTTAGATCATTGTCGGTTGATCTCTACATGTTGTGTAGGACTCATCCTATAGGTGACCTAATCAGGCAAAGATGATATTGATATTAGATCAATGTGATGTTGAATATCCCTCTTTGGTGGAAGACCATCAAGTAGTTCATTAGGGATAACATCAACATATTCTTCTAGTATCTTGTCCACTTCAATAAGGATTGGTATGTCTTCCCCGGATCTTTTTTGCACTATTAATGGATAACATAATCTTCTTTCCTCCATTTCCTTAACAAGCTCTCTTTACGACAACATATTCTAAAATTTCCCCTCATCCTTAAGGGACAATAAGACAACTTTCAATCTATCCTTCCAAAAGGTGTAAGGTATTCTTTTCTCCATCATGCATGAATTTTTTGTCATATTGCCAAGGCCTCCCCAATAATAGATGACATGCATCCATCAGAATGACATTACACCATATTTCATCTTTATAAATCTTACCAATGAAAAAATTGATCAAACATATTTTATTAATGGTGACTTCATTCCCTTTTTTGAACCATGCAATTCAATAAGGATGGGGATGCGTTTCACAATGTAATTTCAACTTATCTATTATCTCTTTGGAAACCATATTCTCACAACTACCACTATCAACAATAACTTGACATACCTTTCCCACGGAAGTGCATCTGGTTCGAAAAATATTTGTTTGAAGCCAAGAATATTCATTGCCACTACTCTGCCTTTTCTCTTTTTCGGGAATCACCATTGACCTTTGTATCATGAGATTCTCCCCCACAATGGGAGGGACTTCAGATTCAGCTCCTTCTTCTTCATTCTCATCTTGGACCAAGTTTAAACTAGGATGTTGTCCTTGCTTTGTCTCTTGCATGTTATAATTTGGGCATTCAAATGCTCGATGACCCTCTACACCACACCTAAAACACACATAAGGTCCTCCTCTTCCACCACCATAAACTCTACCCCTATGAAACCCTCTTCTTCGTGGGTAATTTAGGTTACCTTGTCGAGTCTCTTTTGCTTTCTCGGCTCCTTGGGATGATTCGCCTCTACCATAGTTAAAACCACCCCATGAGGTAGACGATGTACCCTTCCTTGCTCCTTTATTCCTTTGAACAAATTGTCGGTTTTGTTTTTTCTTAGCCCTTAATGCTAATTGGTATGCCTCTTCTACACTATGAACCCTATGCATACTCAGTTCATCTTGAATAGGAAATTTTAAACAATTCACATACCTTGTAGCCAGTTTCTCATCAGTTTCTTGGTGATCCACACAAATGGACAATTGATAAAATTCATTTCTGAGTTCCTCCATGGTGGACAGGTTTTGCTTCAAGTTATGAAATCTATGAAAAAAGGTTTGGGCATAGTCCAAAGCAATAAATTTTTCTCGCAATTTCTTTTCCATCTTATCCCAGGTCCTAATTTTGTCTTTTTCTCCTTTTGTTTTGTCTTTCTACACATGATCCCACTAGATCATGGTGTGGCTCTTCAACTTGGTGCATGCAAATTTCACCTTCTTTTCCTTTGTCATAGGATTCTATTCAAAAAAAAATTCCATGGTGTTCAACCAATCTATTAACTCATTTGGTTTAAGACTCCCTGCATATTCTAAAACTTCCATTTTGATCCCATCATTTCTCCCTTCTAGAGCCTTGAGCATCCTTTCATCTAAAGTCACTCAATCTAATTGTTCTTCTTCATGTTCTTGATGCTATTCTTCATGTTCTATATGTTGATCTACATCTCCTTGGTTTGTCTCCTCATCAGACACTTTTCTTTTTATTATTCTCTGACTAGCCAACACGTTTGTAAGATCTGCTACTTTCCTTTGTAGGTTTTGCATATCTCTACGCATCTGAGCAAGACCTGCTCTTCCTCTTCCTCTCCCAACCATCTTCTTGCTTTGATACCAGATGATGTAGACAATAAAATCCGATTCATACACGATATCTAAAAACCATGCAAACAGACGAGAATGGAAAATAACTCTCTTTAATTCCTTCTCCATCCTAACTATTACAATGCAAGTTCAACCCCTTATAACTTCTATCTGAGATTTTCGAAAACAACTGATTTTTGAAAATTCTCCCATGAATCTAAAACTGACCAATAAGTAAAAGCTAACTAGAGCGACACTATTCGTCAACTCACTTTTATGATTAGGTGCATAAACTAAGAGATAACTGCTAATTACTAATTTAAAAATTCTCGTAAAAACACTAAAACCCCAATTTGAGGCCTTATATGAAGGAATTCGGCCCTAGAAAAGTGTTGAAACAATGTTCTATCCAAAGGATCAGATCGACACGACAATGAACTCTTCAAGACACAAATCCTTGTGAAATTTCAGCCCAAATGAATAACCAAGTCAAAAGTTATGACCCTTTGAAATCCCTGCATCGCAAGATGTGATGACAACTACTGAATCTCCTATGCACGTTAGCCGACCGCAAGAGACTCTACCTTCAACAGGCCCAAAAAAACCTTCCGAAAACTCTCTGACAACATGAGATTTCCACACTTGTAGACCCTCCAGAGGGTCGCTAGAGTAATCAACGAGTTCCTCCTCCAAATCCATAGTTAGACCGTGTAAAGTATTTCTTTACATACGAGAAAGGTGTATTTTTTTTATCTTTCTTTATAAAAAAGTATAATTGAAATAATGTATGAATTAAATGTCAAATTAAATATATTTTATTTATATTATTGGACATTCTAAAGAAAGTATGCGAAAATGAAATTAAAGCATTCTTAGTAATAAAGCATCCATAGTCTGCCATGTAAAGAAATTGATGTAAACCTGTTGATGATTTAAAATCCAAATTTGCTTAAAAGTAGAAGTTGGAGGGGTAGATTACCATCGTGCACTTGGGCTTAATACTTAATGCTCGTTATACTATCTACGTATAGACATATAAACTCCAAAATTATTAATTTGGGTTTAGTTGAAACACTACCATAGCTTTGTAGGATACATTGCTCCCGTCACCATTGCAAGAAGATCGATGTAAGTGAGAACCCACATGGTGATTAGATTCATAACTATAACCCCGATAGTGGGGGTGGGTGTTATATAAAGTGTGTTAGCGACCATCCAAATGCTTGATCTATATGGAGGGATAAGATGGGTATTTTTTTTTCTCATTCTATTCCACGTTATATACATATATAGCATGTAATTATTTTTCGAAAATACATAATAATAATAATAATAATTCATTTTTAAAGGTTTTTAAAGTAAAAATTGTATTATCTCAAAGGTTCAGTGAATATATATATGTAGAGGAATCTGTAGTTTGTTCTACCAAAACATGGAAACTAGAACCAAATTCAGGTCTTGAAAAGAGGTTCATAACCATACTAATTGCTATAATTAAGATAAGCAAAAGAGGCTTGATAAACAAGGAGGTCGAAAGCCGAGATTGTGTTGTCTCTAACATTTAACAAAATGAAAAACAAACTAGAGAGCGTTATACACCATATGCACCTTGACCACCATCATTTGACAACAAATGAGGCAGAGCTTGAGCAAAGGTAAATGGTTGATAGTAGGTTGGGCATCTTCTTTTCTCGGGCTCTTTTGAGAAAGAGTCAAAGAACATATCCAACTGACGATTGAGGGTTTCCTAGCGGTGAAGTTGGTCCGCAATGTCCCTACACAATTCAAATATGAGATGCAGTTGCTCTGTAGAGAAACCTTGCTATGGAATCAACTCGAGCACTGCTTCCTTAGAATTTTCTACCACTGTATTTAATCCATCATTTTCCGAAGCCTGTTCTTCAACTAACATAGGAGCCACCTCTTCTAGAACAGGGCAACCCCAATACTCCTCGGGTTTCTGAGCCTGAGAGTTGTCATCCATTTGAACGGAAGGGGCTATGAAATTCTGAGCAGTCACCGGGATGGTCGTCGTGGAGTCAACCATAGGCTGAGGTGGAGCCAGAGGGAATTCCTCCTCCACGAAGGTTGGGCTCCAATAATTGGCCTCCCAATTCTGAGTTGTGGAGGGAGACACGATGGCAAGCAGAGCATAGTGTTGAGACGGAGCAGCTGAAAGAGCATGGCTAGTGCGTTTGGATAAGAAGTTGTAGTAGGTGGGGCCACATTTTAGCTTGCCTCGCTCTCGCGGCATGGTGACAATAAGGATGCAAAGGAGATCACACAGAGAAGGAAAAGAAACCAGAGTTTAGGAAGCTAGGAGCGACTCTGTGAGAAACATAGGAACTATTAACAAAATTAGTATGGAAGTAATGGGGCCATCAACAAGCGTAGACATTGCAATTATGTCGGTTCCATCCATGGAGCGTGAATTGACAACACTCATCGCCCAAGTACCAATGCGAATGGAAACCAACGCTATGCCAAACTTGCACAATAACATCTCTATATGGTCCAGGCGCCCACCCATCTCATCGACATTAAAGATCAACATCGGGATGGATAAAAAGAGGAGGGTGGTGACAATCTGCAACAACAAGATTGATTGTATGCTCTCCAGGTGGCACCACATCCGAAAAAAATCCATTTTTAAAATCGCAATCAAGTTTATAGAGGTTTACATACCCTACCCTACCCCTATAACCTTCAAGAAGGAAACACATATTCTTAACCATTAGACCCACTTAAATTGAAATTATAAATGATATTTATTATAACATTAATTTCAATAGACATAATTTTATATGGTTTTTTGTTTTGAACTTAACTATAACTTCATTGACATCTCTTTTACAAATTGATAGAGTTTTGCAGAACCGAGTAAAGTTCTCAACCTTTTCTTAAGAATTATAATGTGGATATGATATCAATGTCTCTCCTCTATTTGAAGGTATGCATGGTTAACAACCCTTTAGGTGAGGTGACGTTGCATATTGAATTATATAATTCAAATTTGAAAAGAGAAACGATGTCTCCATTTAATTCAAAAAGATGCAATGTGTCCATTTAGTTCAAAAATATGCAATGTGTCCTTTAGTTAACAAAACTTTTGTTCACTACTAATCTTAAAATTAAATGGAAAATAAAATAAAATAAATTTAAATGATTTTAGGCAACCAATCAATTCAAAAACACAATGCATACCTTTAAATCTAAATTAAAAATTGATCTTGACCATGTAAAGTTTGAATGGAAAATAAAATAAAATAAATTTAAATGTTTTCATATATGCAACCAATCAATTCAAAAACGCAATGCATACCATGTAAAGTTTAAATGGAAAATAAAATAAAATCAATTTAAATGTTTTCATATATGCAACCAATCAATTCAAAAACACAATGCATACCTTTAAATCTAGATTAAAATTTGATCTTGACTATGTAAAGTTTGTGATTGTAATTTAAATTTTTTTTTAGAAAATATAAATATCAAATTTAAATTTTAAATAGTAAAAATTCCATTATTCATATATAACTTTCGTTTGATAACATATGCACTTCTAAATATTTATGAAAACATAAAAATTAAATTAATATTTTATTTTAAAAATATATAAATATTTTTATTAATGTTTTAATATATTTTTTATTATATAAGTTTAATATTTTAAAAATAAAAATAAATTTTTACAAGTTTTATGGTGAAATATGGTATTGGACAATTCCCAAAATGTTGTGGGTTGAAAGAATTTATCATTTTTGTGACACTATAAGGGGTGAAAACGAAAAATACTTTCTCTTACAATGTCTTTTTTTTCCTCAGAAAAAAGCGTAATTTTATTCATCCGAAGAGAACCAAATTACATTATGTAGGTACCAAAGGCACTACCTAGTCCTTGGTAGAAAGAACCCAAAGGGACAAGAAAGAAACTGGTTGGAAAGCCCAGAGTAAAAAAAATAAATACAAGTGCTGAGAGAAACCCCTAAAAGTCCAGGAAACCCGATACAAGAGAGCCTGTCACAGAATAAACCCCCAAATAGTGCAATCCAAATAGACCCTAGAGGCCAGAAGGACCAGGTCAGAGAGGTATGAAAACCTACACATCAGCAGAGCCATAAAGAAACAAAGGTGATGAAGTGCCCTACCATGAACAGTAAGACCAAGAATTGCACGCCCACTCCAAGGACCTCAAGGTGTTACAGCCTCACTGCACGCGCAAGGAAAGGACCTCAAAGTTTTGGCATAACCCTGACCAGGTAGGGGAAGACATTGAAAACCACCAAAAGGATCCAGATCTGAGAATACATCAAACCCTGAACAACCAAAGAACCCAGAGGGAGGAACCACAATATAGGAGCGAAATAAAATAGATACCTCCCCGAGAGAAACACGAATTTGAGAAGGGGAACCCCAAGCATCGCCCCCACAGATGCTCCCATAAGAAAGAAAGCATCTTGAAACCACTGAATCCGCTCATAGCTCATACGCACATGGAGAGGCTATGCAGTCAGATAATGCGATCTCCAAAAAATCGAGCCCATAGAGAAGGATTCTCACCACTAGTCAGACCAACAGCAAAACGAGGAGCGTAGATGATACATGCAGATCATGTGAGGAGAAAGATCCCCAGTTGACCGCAAAGGGATCCACCACTCAAGGAACCCAGGAGAGTTGGGCCAGGGTGTGTTTGTGTCTGCATTAGGCAGTAGAGAGGATTCACGCCGAGGAAATAAAACACCGGAAACGGGTGTCTACGGCTAGGGTTTCCCCTAGCCGCAGAGCCCAATCCTTTATTTCTCTTACAATGTCTTGTGTACACTCACATCAAATTAAATTTTCAAAATATCTATTATAATATCGACCTTCTTAACCTCTTAACTTATCAAAATTATGGTGATTTAGGAACACTTTTCTTAAATCTTTTTTATCCAAAAATAGAATTCTAAAATAGACTAAGTAATTCCTTACCTTTCTTAAGTTCAAATAAACCAAATTTAGTTTCCATCATCATCATCATCATCATCATCATCATCAATTTTTTTTTATAATGTCAAAGTATAAACCATAACGTAACAAAACATCTTACTAAATGATATTGTATGTTTCATCTTAAGTGTTTCGAGGAAGAGCCAAATTATTGCAAATAGTTTGTATATCATTAAGTTAAGTTATGATGACTTCAATGACAAAGATATTTGTAAGATGTAGTGTTTTTAACTTCGATATTCTATACATATATTTTTTAAGTGATGGACATTGGATGGAATGTTCCAATACATAAGTGAAATATAAAGATGCTATATTAATCTCATCAATTTTTTTTTTTAAACTATGGGTATAACCTAAGAGTATATCCAACAATCTGCAAGCCAGATATACCAATAGATTTTGACTTAGCATAAACCAAGGCATTTCACCCGGGGGTGTCTACCCTTCTAGCCTTATCACAATGGTCCTACATGTACAAACTCTACCCTTCTTTGGTTTTGACCCTGTGATCTCGAAAGAGGAAACACATGTTCTTAACCATTAAACCCACTAAAACTTCACTTCATAAATTAAATCAT
Source organism: Picea engelmannii (assembly GCA_009831015.1). Classification (NCBI taxonomy): domain Eukaryota; kingdom Viridiplantae; phylum Streptophyta; class Pinopsida; order Pinales; family Pinaceae; genus Picea; species Picea engelmannii. The sequence goes on from ML788448.1 coordinate 1,145,888, forward strand.
AAGTTAAACTAAAGTTAAGAAGTTAAAGTATCGATAAAGGGAAATGTACTTAACTCCCTTGGACTACATAAAAAACAAAAACTTTTTGAAGAGTAAGCTTTAAGTTGGACTTTGATGGATTTGGGAAAGAAAACCCTATGGAGCAATTAGTGGAGAAGTTGTGAGGATTAATGTTGTTTAATAATTTTAAAATATGTAAAAAATATATGCTTATAAGATTATGGTTGTTATGGGGTATTGCTATCTAAATAATTTCGATTTAAATTTATTAAATATAAAGTTTTAAAATAATATGTGTTTTTGTGAAATTTGATTAGTTAGGAAAATGCAAAGATAAGTTCACATCTCTTTACAAATTAATAAAACCAAATATATGACTCATTATAAGCATGTTGTTACATCCCAACAAATCAAGTGGATGTATATACCTCTGTTGCGGTGCAGGTGGCATAATTAAACTGTCGAACACCTTGGCACACAAATGGTTCCTGAACTGTGGAATAGGCTCGAATACTAAAGCTGAATTATTGGCGGCTTGGGCTACATTACACATAGCCAATCTACTTGCACTCCCGAAGATCCAAATCCTTGGAGATTCAAAGGTGATAATCGATTGGCTGAACGATAGAAGTGAATTGCGGGTGTCCTCTCTTGAAGGCTGGAAAAATAGAATCAAATCACTTAAGAACACTTTCGAGCCCACACAATTCTTCCACATCTATCGGGAATATAACCAAAAAGCTGATTCACTTTCAAAGCTAGCTTTAAAGGAACCGGAAGGATACATCACCCTTCACCTTTGGTTTGATGGAGTAAAGGGACAACGTCGACTCCTCAAGGTCTATTAACTCCATTTCTCCGGTTCTCTTCTTTCAAATCAGAATTTCTTGGCTCTTGCAGAATCAACTATTGTCACTAGCTCGGACATATCCAGTCTCCTATTGGCTGCACACATTTTCTGAAAAGGCTTCATTGTTTTTGTAACAAGCCTTTTTGTTTGTCTTCAGAATTTTGTTGTAATTGCTGAAAAAGCTTTGTCTGTATCCTTTCTGGATATTGCAGAATTGTATTGGCTGCTAAGAATTATATATTTTAATATAATCTGTGAAAATTTTCTTCTGAAAAAAGTGGATGTATATACAAAGCATAATTGTACTTAGATAATAGAAACGAAAAACTTTATTCAATTGATATTGAACGGTTCACATTTACCATCAACGTAGTTTGGGGCAAAGACTCATCATTATAGATTGATAGGTTTAAGTGGATGAGACGTAGTGTAAACATTTTTCTACTATACCAACTAGACTATTTTTAATAGTTATATATTATTAACTAAAAGGCATAAGTGACATATTGGACAAAGTATCTATTATCATTAATTTTTTCATCATTTTAATAATAATGTGTATAATAGTTTTTTTTCATCATTTTAATAATAATGTGTATAATATTTTTTTTTTAATTTAGTAGAATTATTCTATTAATATTGTATAATAAAAGATACAATCGTTTTTTTAATTATAACTTGTTATATGGGAAACCAAGTCTACAATAGGTTAAAAAAATACGAGTGTTATTTGAGAACCCAAAAATGGAGTATTATGTTTGATCCAAGCTACTCTATAATGCTATAAGCCTATAAACAACTTATAATAAACATAATAGGCTAGTGGAACAGAGCTTAACAAAATTGTTTTCATAATAATAGAGTCTAAACTAGAATAAATAGAATATGCATTTTTCCTAATTTTTATCATAATAGGGAGTAAGCTTCTCCATATGTTTGTCATAAAAACTAATAAAAATAGAGAGCATAGATCAATCTAGGTAGCACCAAGTATTTTTCTTTTGAATTTGAGTCCACATAGATGAAGTTGTGGTTGGTGTCAACAAGGGTCTCTGAGATTGGGTTCTGGTCTCCTTGATTATACTCTTGGCCCATAGATTCCATTTCCCATAGAACTTTGACTAAGGCCTCATATTTCTTGTCCAAAAAGTCCAATTTCTCAAGAAGGACCTGCCAATACCCTGCTCCTTAATGACTAAGCCACAATGGATTTGGTTTGCTAATACATATCTATTTTCTTGAAATTTTTTGTGTCGTGACTTCTAGAGAAGCTTGTATCATGTATCCAATTCATGAGTTTAACATCAATGTCCTCAGAAAATAAGCTATCTCTTCTCTCCCTTACTTTTTCCTCTAGTCATTCTACCTTAGCTTTGATGTTAGGTGGAAACCTCCTATGGTACTTCATAGCGACTTCCTTGGCCTACACTTTAACCTTGGTTGGCTTGCTAGTTGATTTACCCTTGTTGGAGTTCCTACAAGTCTCGGGTCTACCTCGTCTTATCGGTTTGAATGCCTTGCCATCTCCCATTTTTTATTTTCCTTTGTCTGCCTTTTCATCGATGCTTGTCCCCAATGTCCAAGACCACAACTTTCTTTTACTTGCGATAATCCTTGTAGTCTTTGGATGTTTTCCTACTTAGACCATTAAGAATTATGAACTAGTCTGCAACCCTACCATTCTCATAAGAAAAACCTTGATTGACTAACAACTAGTTGAGGTAACTAGAAGAAAAACCATAAAACTAGAGGAACAATCAATAATGTTCATAGCACTCGCTGAAGTAACTATAAGAATAGCCCTAAAAACCAAGTTGTGTAAACCGAAAACAAACCTATCTTGCCACCTTGTTTCATGAGCTCCCTTTGAAATCATGGTGAAAATTGACTAGTTGATGCAATTTGATCCTTGCCCAAGAAGTGGAACAAATGAAAGATTGTTCGAAGGACTAAGGGGGGAATTTGAGATTGCCTCCTTCGTCCCTCTCCCCCAACTCACACACACTATCATGACTGCACTTAAGTGCCACCTATAGAGTGAGACGACATGTGTCAATCCTTCTTGTACCTAGGATCCCTTATACTCGATACAAAGTGAATTTACATTAACATAAAAAATTAAAAGAAATAGTTTATAAACCCAACAAAATATAACCCTAAATTTACATTAACATGAAAAATAAAATAAAAAAGTTTATAAACCCAATAAAATATAACCATGTTATTCAAGTATACTTTTGTTTTAGCTTGATGGTTAAAAACATATGTTTCCTCTTTAAAGATCACAGATTCAAATCCAAAAAAAGTAGGGTATGTATAGCTTCATAAACTTTAACAATTAAATCACTATATAGAGAAAGTCCCTTATCCTACAAACAAAAGATCTGACCATAACCTTAAAAACATATTATTATTATATTATTGTTAAAATATACATTTACTTCATTATTATTTAATTCATTATTATTTTTTAAAGTAAAAAAACCCACTTAAATGGTCAAAGTGAAAGTGGAACAAACCATAAGTAGTATTTACCAAAATAAACGCTCACAATATGTCAAAATGCAAAAAAAATCATTTCGATATTAAAAAGTAAGTCCCATTTGTTTTTCACCTAATGTTAGCTTCGTTGAAAAGTTTCGAGCCGCACGGGGTGCTTTCTTTGGTGGGGTTGGCCTCCAAGTAATTAAACATGATGGTGTTTCTCCTACCAATCGACAAACGTTTATCTATTATCAATTTTGCACGAGTGCATGCTTCAACTCCATTGCTTTACAATGTGGTTTCACTTTTCCATCACTACCCATCATTCTCACATTGCGATCTTCACTGAACTTGAATTCAAATGTGAACCCTAAATCAATTCATCATTTTGTTAATGAAAGAAAAAACCCTATCTGCTTTTATGAAAAGTCATGAGAAAATAAATTCATTCCCTATCAATTATTCTCATATTCAGTGAATGTGGAATAATAAATTTATATGTGGACTAAGGAGGGCATTTGGGTTGTACATTAAAGGTTGATTTTTTTTATGGTCAACAATTAAAAACACCTTCTTTATTCAGTATGACATTTAGAAGGAATTCAAATTGTTCTAGGTGCTATG
>ML788448.1:1149896-1174006 GCA_009831015.1 Picea engelmannii
TCGAGGAATGTCAAATAGAGTTACAAACACTTTCTTAGGTTTCCATTGTATAATAAGACTCTTCAATATAGATATTTTATTGTGGGGAATTTGAAAGTTATATTAGAGTTGAAGGTGGAGCCATTGGCGGTTAATGGGACATTTCAATACTACTTAGACAACTCTCTAATCTACAACTTCAATGCACCGTTGCTAACCTATGCAACTATGACCAGTTTGATTACATGGGTCAAAACAACCACAATAAACCTTTGCTCCTTAGAATGATTTATTCTCATTTTTAATAGCATAGGGAAATGGAGATTGTTCATGCATACATGACCATCATTTTGGGGCGATGTTGATCTTTTCCCAAAATCCTAGTTCTCACAGTTCAACTTGGCTATCATTTTTTATTTCTACAACCCCAACCTATGCTAGAATGACAAATTTACTTATCTACTTGTGGAACATCAAAATTGTGCAAGGGATTGGAAATCTTCTTAGTAAATTTCTCAAAAATAATTCTATCTAGACTAAAAAGGGAATCATCACCTCTTATAGATTATGTCCAAAGGTTAACATGAGTGAAGGCCTATCTAATAATATCATATTACATCGTTGACAATATCAATGATCCTAGTTATTGGATTACGAGAACAACGAATTTCAATGTAGGATTGTGACTAACGAAGAAGAAACCTCTGAAGGAAACTCCAATAAAGCATTTATAGCGATAGAGATCTACAACACATATTAAGGTGCCCAATCCTCCCTCCTAGGGTTGTGAAGTGGCCTTGTCCTCCCTACTTTATAGCTACTCACAGTTGACAACTTCTTATGTGGGATGAAGTGGCATCCATGAATCAAATAATTCATATCTGAAAATGGAAACAATGTATTTATCTAGTTCATAAGATGCAAGTTGTTCAAATTCAATAGAACATCCATTAGTTGCAAATCTCATAGTTTAATGGAACTAAAATAAAAATAAAAATAAAGGGTATGCCTGCATTTTCTTTGTATTTGCAACCAATTAATTCAAAAGTGTGATGTATATCTTTAGAAGTTGTAAAAATGGCCAAGTTAAAGTTTGAAATTGATTGATTAAAGTTGATCGTTGTAATCTTCATCTCATACTAAATGTAAAAATTAAATTGTATTTTTGAATAATATATATCTCATGCCATGTTTGTATAATTTTTTCATAAAAATATAAATTTTGATGTTTTTATTTACTTAAAAATGCATAAGCCTTTAAAGTGTACATATTGAAGTTCTTACTTATATCCCACGCATTTCTTTACAATAGACACATATGTAAGATAGATGAAGGAAAACCACAATGTCAAAGCATAAATCCAAAGAGACATAGATTATTTCAAATGGATGTATTCCCACAATACCATCAATAAGACACCTAGCTAAAGACACTCCTACACTAGACTTGGAGGATGTCACCCCTCCCACATATGACAAAACCACCTTGCAATCTCCTTGAGAGGAACCCCAAATTTCTCTCCATGCGTTATCATGTTTCTCAACACCATAAACCTTGAAGTTGATTGGTTACATCAAGCACTACAAAGTGATTGTATTGATTGGCAGTGGAAGCACCCACAATTGTATTCATAGGAGAGTGGTGGAAGAAACCCATTGTTATGTCTATCCTATACCTAATTTTCAAATTATGATAGCCAATGATGGTATGATGAAAGGTGGTGGTTGAAATGTGAAACTTCAAATGGGCGAGTATCATCTCAATGTGTTTTCTATTGAAATGGATGGTTGTGATGTAGTTCTTAGGGTAGAATGGTTACACACTTTGGGACTTGTCACCATGGATTTGAAGGGTTTATACATGAGATTCACTAAGGAAGGGCATAAACATACCCTCAAGGGGATTACATCCAATTCCCCCTAAATTATCATCTCTCATGGTATGTATAATTTATTGAAGAAAGGCCACTCAAGAGTTATTGCACAATTCAATATGATACAAGTAATGGGCACCCACCACAAGAGATTCACCCTAATTTGTAGTTGGTCCTCTCTAAACATCAACATGTATTTGAAACAACCTAGGGTTTACCACCTTCACATGGGGAGCATGACCACGATATTCCCTTGATTGCATGGAGTCAACCACCCAATTTGTATCCTTATAGCCACCGTTTTGCATAGAAGAATGAAATAGAAAATATCATTCATGAATTATTGGAGGTTGGATTCATATGTCCTAGTACAAGCCCTTACTCATCACCTATGGTCATGGTATTAAAGGAGAAAGGCGCTTAGCACATATGTCTTGATTTTTGGGCTCTCAATAAGTCGACCATCAAGGAAAAATTTCCCATCCTAGTTATTGATGATCTCTTGGATGAACTTCATGGAGCCAAGTTTTTCACTAAACTTGACCTTAATTCAAGATACCATCAAATATGAATGAAAGAGGTAGACATCCCTAAGATAACTTTCTACATGCATGAAGGTCATTATGAGTTTTTAGTGATGCATTTTGGCCTTTGCAATGCTCCATCCACCTTTTAGAGCCCCATGAACAATTATTTTTGACCTTCCTCTGCAATTTTGTGTTGGAATGCTTTGATGATATCTTAATTTACAAAAAAACATGGGAATACCACAAAGCATGCTGGTAGAGCCTTGCAACTATTTTAGGACCACCAATTATTCCTGAAACATTCCAAATGTGCTTTTGGGGATTTTGAGGTTGAATACTCGAGTCACATTGCAAGTGAGGATGGAGTATGAGCACATCCCAAGAAATTCATGGCTATGCAAGATTGGCCTACTACATGAAGTTTGTGAAAAATTATGTAAAAATTATTCTTCCTTTAACTTCACCACTAAAAAACAATGCCTTTGTATGGAGTGAGGCAATTGCATATGCTTTCTTAGCCTTAAAGGATTCCATGTGCACTACCCTAGTATTAGCAATTCCATATTTTACTAAGACTTTTGTCTTGGAATTTGATTCCTCAAGAAGAGGTATTGGAGAGATATTGATGCAAGAAGGGAAGCCCTTGACATTCATCAGTAAATAGTTGTGTGACTACAATTTGTGTAAATCCACATATGATAAATAGATGATGGAAATCCTTCATGCAGTTGAGACCTGGTGCCTATATCTCATTGGGATGCATTTTCAGATCAAGAACAATCATGATAATTTGAAGTATTTTCTAGAACAAAGGTTACCATCACTAGAGCAACATAAGTGGGTCACTAAGATGTTGGGGTATAATTATGAGATTATATATAATAAACATACATAAAATATGGCGGCTAATGCCTTATATATGAAATTTGAGGAGGATGGATCCTTCTTTGCCTTATCCTTAACTATTCTAGGTTGGATAAGGGAAGCCCATCGAGAATGGCTAGCAAATGACACTATAGTTCAACTTATCTGAAGGCTCCAAGAATATCCCAACCCTCCTAAGGGGAATACAAGGCACTAAGATATATTGAGGTATAAGGGGGACAATGTTTTGGTAAATAATTATCACATATTTCTTCCTTAAAACAAATGGTCTTAGCGAAGTTTCATTCATCACCTATAACAACTCATTTTTTCTTTCGCAAAACCTATGAAATAGATAAGCACTCAATATTTTTGGAAGAAATAAAAGAAAAAATCTAGATTTTTGTCACGACTCGTGACGCTTACCAAAAAAAAAAGGCTTGAAAACAACCGTTGTTGATCCCAACACATATATGGACTGACATCTCTATGGATTTTATAGTGGGACTCCCAAGAGTTGGTAACAAATCAGTCATGATGGTGGAAGTTGACTATCTCTTTAAATATGCTCATTTTTGTGCCTTATCACACCTATTTACCTCCTTATCAGTTGCCCAAGTCTTATGAAATTAACTTAAAATTATCATAACTTTTTATTGGGATGTTTGATTGAGGTTATTCAAAATCCATTGGAAAGAGAAAACATGGGAGAATATACTAGTTTTTTTTTCATAACTCTTTGAGATCATTATTGATAATATATTGAGTTTTTTCAGTTGAGGGTTTGGGTTATAACTCGATCAAGAATAAATGGAAATAACTAAATTTAGTGGAGATTAAGATAACAATATAATCAATCCCAAGGAATGGTTGAGGATGGTAAAGAACACTGCTTTTAGTCCTTCTTGGGCATATTTGTATTTTCAAGGTGAAGCCTCTAAGTGGTGGGATAGCTTTGATGAAGATACTTGATTCTACTCCACATGGGAAATTTTTGAAAAATTCTTCTCAAATACATGGATTAGGGACACAAAAATCGAGGCAATGCATAGAATTCAAGATGAGTTAAAAGAAGAAAAAGAAGAGATCAAGAAGAAGGGTGATGAACTATCTAATATATGAAAACTTAATGAATCACTCATTAAGAAGGTTCAAAATTTAAAATAGGGAAAGAGTAGAAAAGGAAAGTGGGAAATGGATGAGTGAAGGGAAGAATTGAAAAAGAAAGATGAAGAAATAGGTATATTAAGAAACCATAGTAAAAAACTACTAGATGAGGTCAAGAGATTGAAAGAAGAAAAAAAGAATGGTCAAAATCAAGAAAAAACAAGGATCTTGGATGAAGAGACTACCAAAAGACTCAAAGAGGAAATTTACAAGAAGGTTAAGGAATCCCTAAATACTGATGAGGTAATATCATAAATGAAATCTAGAATTAAAGAAGAACATTAGAATTTGATAGATGGGGTCACAATGCAGCTTCAAAAGGAGAAAGAAGACAAGATTCAAGAAGGTCACCATAAGATACTTGAAGAAATTGAATGCCATCTAGAGGATGTACATGTCAAATATGATGGTGTTATCTCCAAGGCTAGAGTAATCAAAGACAAGTGAAGAGAATAGAGGATGACATTATCTCTAAAAAGAATAAAAAATAAATGGTTGTGTAGAGAGAAGGAATATGAGAAAATGTGAAACCATATCGACACCCTCATTACCAGGAAAGATTTCAGCAAAGACAAGAAGATCGATATCAACATTATCAAGGAAGAAGATGAAATACTCATCAATATTCATGGAATAAGGCATCACAAAACCATTATTTAACATGATATTATCAAAGACCAGCAAATAATACAAATTGGAGAAGTCACAACAACAATACATGGAATCAAAGGAAAGAAAATTATGCAAGAACCAACCATTGAGGATTAAGACAAAAATAATTGATTTTGGATGGATGGATCATCATGAATGGAAAGAATAAAGAAGGACAACAAGAAAATCATATTACTTTGTTTCATCACATGTAAATCCTTCGATTGTAAAGCTTTGAGGACAAATCTTTTGAAGGAGGGTACTATGGTATGACCCCAAGGGGGGCATATATGGGGTTAAATGTATATGATATGACCACAAGGGTGGGGCATAATGTGGTTAAATGCACACTTAATGTGTAAATGTATATATAACAGGGTCAACCTAATAATAAAGGGGCCACATGTGCAATGTGTGAATAGGTATATATAGATCATGTATTCATTATTGACAGACATGTGATTTGGATGTATGAATGTATTTAGGTATTTGGATTAGGTTCTCCTATTATTTAAGGAGTTATTGTGTAAATTATCTATCTTATATTTATTGAAGTTGTGTTCCATGCTCACATTGGTGTACGTGGTGTGTACTCTTGGTTTCTTACGATAATTCAAGGTTTTGATTCATAACAAGTTCAAAGGGAAATGTGATAACATAGTAGAACTAATGTCAATACAATGAATTTTTCATCGATTTAAATGTGAAAAAGATCAAAATATTTTACTTGAGCATCAATTATTTTGTGAATGATGTGATTAATTTTTCTTACGATCACATATTTTCGAATTTAACAAGAAACTTGGGTATTGAGTTTGTCTTGATTACTGATTTCCCATTGGCCATGATTTTTTATTTTCTATCATATTTGAATAATACTAATTCAAGGCTAATTGATTTTGTTATTTATCAAATCATGTGAATCCCCTTACTAGTTAGTGTTAACTTGGTTCAGAATTGATATAGTTAATTGAACTTCTCAACCTAGATGCCCTCCCTCCAGAAAGATTTGGATGTAGTATCATGAGCCTCTAAATCATGTAGTGGTTAGATCTCTTCTCCACTCTATAAGAAATATAGAGAGAAATCGCTCCAGATTGCCTAAATCTTGTAGTAACTAAGATGTTGATGATATCCTAGGATATCCTAGATGCCCTCATAATGGGACACTACTTATTTCCAATATTTGTAATATATCTACCATGTGGAAGGTGATGAACAAATTTTGAATGCACATAATTCCACCATCGAAATTCCCATCAAGATTTTTGGTTGATACGTGGCATGCTAGGTCATGACCAACTAGAACTTCCATGCCTACCTCACACATGAGGTCATTTAATAAGTGCCCCCCTTGAGTAATGGATGGTATCATCAAAATTCCCATCATTTTTTGTGGTTGATACATGGCATACTATGTCATGACCAAGGTAGAACATCCATGCCTAACTAGCACATGAGGTCATTGAAGAAGCGTCACCTACGAGTAATGGATGATGGAAAAAAATGATTACAACGCTGACCCCTCCACAATAAGACTTCAAATCAATCAACCAATGATATAATAGATAAATCAATTTTAAAATGGTAAGGAAATAAAAAATTCAATTGGCTCATGTCAAATTTTGGAGTATTGTGATTTTTTTGGTCAATGCCAAAACTAATATGCAGTTAATGCAAACTCATTGCTATATACCATGCCTCTTGGCAAGTATAATAACATAAGTCCCTTCATGAGTGTGTTGGATTTCAAGTCTTCAATTGCAAAATAATTTATCATAATTAGTCGGTGGCATGCTAACATTCTTGTTGATATCACCAAATTTAAGTGATCACACAAATATCTCCAATCTCCCACTAGAAAAGGAGACCATTTAGAGCACTCAATTGACTATAAAATAATAGATTGTGTCCCACAAACATATTATGTAATACCCCCAAGCCGAACCCCAATTGTAAATGTACATATAAGTTGGTGAGGCATGATATTTTGGGCCAGAGTGCCTTTGTATATATGTTTTGAGGCCATAGTGCATGTGTGATTATTAGGTTGGAGAGCCTAGATGCTAAAAGCCAACAAGCTTATCATTTTAACATGTAATCACACTCAAATTGAATAATAAAATACATCATTGTTTCATACCAGTAAGAAAAAAGAGTATGGGGTACTAGAAATCCACTAGAGGGAAAGGGGGGCTAAGAGTCTAAGAAGAGGGGCTAAGCCAAGGGAATATTATAATAATATTTCCTAAAGTCTAATTTATGTGATATTTTAGCCTAAGTTCCTAAAGGTAGGGAACGTATCACCAAATGGGGGCCCATATAATTCCCAACTGCTATAGCAGGAAAATCCCCCTATTGACTACACTAGGGTTCAACATGTAGGTAGATCTAACTGTCTAAAAGTCTCCTACTCTTTAGACTACCCAGAATATACCCCACATTCATACAAGAAATACAAAGTAAAAAGATCTGGTAACTCTAGCTTAAACTCCGCGTCCGATGTCGATCCTTTCACGATTGATTGCTTCTTGACTACAAGTCTCCTCCCAAGGTTGACCTGCATTCAAAAAATGAAAAACAAGAAACTACGAACATGTATCTCATATATGAATTAGTGGGTTCAATGTCAGTATAAAACATAAATCAAACATAAATATTGAACACATCATATTGCGGGACAAAAAAAGTATTCCTTTTATTAATATCACAAAGTTTACTTACAATGAGATCGACGACTGCTCCTCGAACCTGGTCCGGGATCCTCTTCACCAAGCTCCAACTATGCTTCCACGTATCTTTCTCCTCTCACACTTATCTCTAGGGAAATGGCATAGGATTATAATGGAGGAAAAAGGAAAGAATGGACAATTTTGGCACAAAACTCACAAGGTGGCTGCAAATTCTTGGGGCAAGGAGGGGATGTGAAACGGGTAGAGTTTCATTGTTCTTATGCTTCTCTCAGGAATGAGACCCCAACACCTCCTTTTATATGACAAAAGGATGGTTATTTGGTTGGGTGACGGGCTATAGGCAATGGGACAGTTGGAAAACTACCCAATAGCCCGTAATCTCAACTAATTCCTTGCAAATTTTTAATTTTTGCAACATTTGTGGGTATACGCGGGCTGTAATGGTGCAGCTAGCGTACATACACGATCTATAGTGGTGCAACAAGCATGTGTACATGGTAAATAATGGTGCAGCTAGCGTACATACACGATCTATAGTGGTGCAACAAGCATGTGTACATGGTAAATAATGGTGCAGGGCGTGTACATATTAAAAAATATGGTTTTTAAGAAGAGTTGCTCAATGATGGCTTGGCAAAAATAGTAAGTAAGAGGGACAAATGAAAGGTATGCATGTATGGTGCAATTTAGGGTTATAAAATATGCCCACTAATGTGTGAGGTTAGAAGAGCATCTGATGGCCAAAATACATTACAAATCTTTCCCAACATACGAAACGAGTGAGCCCGGGATCAAAGTTTGGGAGGTGCCATCTGCAAAAATAATAATTTTCTAACCTAGGCGGGCATACCCATGCTCGGGATGAAATAAACCATGGCTGCCAATCAAATACACTGCAGATCCATGTCATATAACTATATAAAGTGTAGTCGCGAGCAATACATAACGGATCTACATATCAAAATCAAAGATATACATGTATAGTATCCATCTTCAAGAATCCAAATGACGCCTGATGGCTGGAGATGAGGCCTTCAGAGCTCGAGCAAAAACTTCAAGATCTTCAAAAGTCAGGTAGGTGTGTAATGTGAGTGTGAAACTTCACTACCCAGAGGTCTTCGACGGCTCGTCAGGGAACATACAAGAGGATCTCGGTGATCAGACAAAGAACTTCATTGATTTCGAACAAAGACTTGATTGGACTTATGGGGATGACCGGGCATGAGGGAAAGAGACAAACTGTAGAAAGGTCGACTTGGGTTGGGTAAAAATTCCTTTGGACAAAAACACAACAGATGATCTGACTCATGTAGCATGAAATTGACATAATTTCACGATGCAGGAGACAACACAAACTCTCCATGTGTTTGGAAGGATAACCAAACAGAGGAGGACACAACTCCATGTAGCGAGAACAACTTCCTAAGGTCATATTAAATCCCAATGCTTGACGAAAAATGAAAGGATGTGCTTTGTCTAAGGGTGACTCATTGTGCTGCCATAAAGAGAAAATACTTTTCTCGTCCTCTTTTTGGGGTATGTTTGATTTTTTTGTCTTTTTCAATATTTTGAAGAGCTTGAAAAAGAATAAAATAATGCTACGTTATAAAGGAGGAACCAATGTCACAAAGCATACTAGTTCCAAGCGCAAGGAACACACTAATGCTCATAGCAAGGAGACATGTGCAGGGAAAGGACACTCGGGAAAATTCCTCGATGGGTCAAGGTGACAGGTCGCAGAGGCAAAGTGCTACAATGCTTGTGTATAAGGCATGCTTCAAAGGTTCAGTTGAGAGAAACATGGAGTCGACATTAGGCCAAAGACGCAGATATGCAAGTGTGATTAGCAGGACACGATGAAACCCCCTTCAATGTATTTTTCACGAGACCAGATAAGGTAAGCTCAGTGGTTTTTCATTTTTAAAGAGTCTGAAAAAGCATAAAAGAAGACTCTGCTGGGGTACCTTTTTCGAAAGGTGGTCTAGTCAGCTCGAAAAAGGGATAAACTAGCACCGACAATCTTTTCAATTTTAAGGAGTTTGAAAAGAGCTTAACTATGGACTCACAACCTTTTTCTATATTTAGTCTCCTTAGCCCGAAAAAGTATAAAATCTACTTAGTAGAAATCTCCCGGCGAGACGAATCTCCCAAGGTGTACCTTTTTCCTCCTTAATCTACAGGCCGAAAAAAGGGGTAAACTCATGCCAGTAGATGTTTTTCTGAACCAATTAACGAGTGTGAAAGAACAAGGTCACTCGACGATCTTTTCAATTTTAAGGAGTCTGAAAAGAGCTTAACTATGGACTCTGTAGGGGATGTTCTTCTGGACCATTTTAATGAGTGTGAAGGAACAAGGTCACTCGACAATCTTTTCACATTTAGGGAGTCTGAAAAGAGATTAACTATGGACTCTGTGGGGGTTCCTTTTTCGTAAATTTATTCCCTCAGGCCCAAAAAAGGGTTAAACTTATACCTAAGAATCCTCTTCTAGCGAACCAAAGTTCCTAGAGCGTACCTTTGTTCATAAAATTGACCATCCGGACCGAAAAAGGGGTAAACTGCCACCGGACAAACGTGCCTTCAAATTTTGGTTTGGTGAGTGTGAAGGACAACAAGATCGCTTGATGATATTTTCATGTTTAAAGAGTTTGAAAAGGGCTTAAAAGAAGACTCGTTTTCTGGGAGTCCCGAGGGTGAGGTCAAGAGTGATGACATATCAGATGTATGAGGCTCAATCTCGTATTCAGGACAATACTAACAAGGACTCCCGAGCCTAAAGTCATTAATGACAGCATGGACACCAAAAATGCAACCAGGATCTACCTAGGGCATCCATGTAGAGATAGGATCTACCACCAAATTACGACACTTCTAAAGTAGAAATGACGGTTTTGTGTCACAATTCAGTGGGTTCGATCCTATGGCAAAGCAGAAAAGACAACAAGATGCAAAAAGTGGAGCTAGAATCCTAACTTGAATGCAAAAAGTTGGAAAAATGACTTTTACCAAAGAATCTTTAAAAGTGACCCATCTCCCAAAAATGTTTCCAAACCAAAAGTGAAGTGTATCGTAACATCCAATGAGAAACTCAAGAACCACGTTAAATGATTTACAAGCCAGAAAAAATGACAAAAGGGTTCAAAAAATGACAAAAAGGGCCAAAAAAGTCTATAAATAGAAGTTGGCATCTCAGTATCACCATTGCAAATTGAGAATTGACCAAAAAGCCAAAAACACCCCTTTTCTAAAATAGTTGATTCCAGGAGCTTGAGAGGACAAAACAAACTTTTGCTCAAACCAAGTAAGTACAAACTAGCTCCTCCTGCATTTCCATACTTCTTTCTTGCATTAATTTTAATTTTTTTGGGGGTACGCACTCTTAAAAAGGGGCAACCCTATGTGTACACGGGTTGTCCAAGGACATCCCGTGGGCAGAAAATACTCTGCCCATGTGCATACGCAACTATGCTCAAGTACACCCTCAAAAAGGTAAATAAAAAAGAAATACAAGATCTAACTCCCCTTTGAACTTGTCATTGACAGGATGTATGTCCATTGGAGAGGGAGGGAGCACAAAGACATTGATCTTTTGGTCAAAGAAGACCCTGCTGCTGTCGCTGCATTAAAATAATGCAGGTTGTGGAAATTTTTTCGGTGTCCACTCATGAGGGCACAAACCAGGCTGTTGAATGCCTTGGTGGATTACTGGCACCCAGATGCTCAGGCTTTTATGCTCGAGGGGCAGTCATTGACTCCAACGACTGAGGAAATTTATTTTCTGAATGGCCTCTCGAGGAGAGGGGAAGCAGTCAATCTTCATGATTTTTCTCCTGGTCCTCACAACATTGCCGAGTTGATCGGAAAACATTGCGAGGCTGGCACAGATGAAGTGGGTTCTCAGGTGTCGATCCACAAAATTACCAACCTATCACTAAAAGTGATAGTTTTACTTATTGGGAGAATAATTGGATCCACAGCCTTACAACAGGCCTCCCGGGCGCACATGCATTGTGCAGTACAGTGCTTAAATGCACGAGTGTTCAACTGGAGCACAACCATGCTAGAGTGCATGAAGAGACAACTCACAGAGTGTCATGGCTGGAAAAACACAAAATTTGGGTTTGGAACTATATTATGCTCTTTTTTCTTTGAGAGAGTACCCAGTCTCAGTCTGCGAGAGACAGTACAGGGGCACGTGGCCTCCTTCCCAGCAGTGTGCAGGTGGGCGATGTTATTTCCGCGACATGGGGGAGGGAGGACCATTGAGACCTTTGACGATACTTTCTTTGACTGGTGGTATCGGTAGATCCTAACTATAGAGGACTACCCCTATGTCGGGATCAACTTATCCAAGGATCCTGATATGCCCTTACCTCCCGGAGCAGAGCGAGGAGAGATAGGTATGTTTTCTTTTAAAAGTTTTTAATTATTTATTTTCTTTTTATATATATCATTTTTTATGTGTACCAGAGTATCTGAAAACTATGTATCTGTTATGTATAGATGTGGGACCAGTGTGTCCATCATATTTTGTGAGGAGCAGGTGGCGTCCTCGACCAGAGGCAACAACAGCAACGGCCATCAGACCAGCAACAACAGCAAGGGGACCTCCAGTCGGAGAGGCTGAGAGAGTGTTGAGATGGGTGGAGCGGAACCTCACCGTGCTCACTCGTATAGTGCCCATGGCCGAGATCGAGGATCTCCTACCATCTATGCAGCCTCATGTAGTTGGGGTGCCACGGACCTGGGTCCATCTTTTCCAACGTTTGGAAAACGTCGCCGTTCACTATGCCAGGGCCAACAAGCCCTGTGCTTAGCTTAGGGTGGACCACTTACGTGCCAAGGGAACTTTTTGTATATTTTTGAGGGCATAAGCCCCAAGATGTATACCAGACATATTATTTTTTGAGGCGCTTTCACCCACGTATGTACTCTGATAATTTTGATATATATGTGTATTTACATCTTTTATGTCTTATGGATCACATTTTTACAATGTATGTACATGTGTATGTGTGTGCTTATTTTTATATGTGTGAAATATGCTAGTATATTACATGATTAGCTAGAGTATATGTGATTTGATTCAATCTCCTAGGAACATGGATATACATAATGTAATCAAAGCATCGTTCTAAGAGACGTACCCTAAGGAATCGTCGGTGTAGAGTAGGATCATAAACACGGTAAAACCCATTTAACTGGGACACAACCAGCTATGTATCTAAGTAGACCCAGAGGTGAGAGATATCATGTGAAAACACGTCATGAAGAAACTCTATCACTTCTCTATACTCAACGACATTGTTTGTGGCGTCACCTAGACAGATACCTCCAGAAGATAACAACTGGCCTTGAGGTGTGAATATCACCCAAGTTGCGGAAGCAAGCCTCCGAGTGTGTCAGCTAGCGTCGTCCGCAAACCCAATGAACACCTCTGATTCACTTGACATCTACCACAGTGAAAAAGAGGACATCAAAAACAACACATCCATAAAACAAAAAGATAAAACATCTAACTGTATAAAAACTATACATATGTAGAAGAAGTCACCCAAGGCGACCCACCTACGAGTAATACTTCTTGAGGTAGAGCCCATTTCTAGGATCCACTAAAGATTTCCCTTCGAAGTCAACCAGACGATAAGCACTCTTCTTTAGTACCTCCTTCATGATGAAAGGTCCAAACCACATGGGTTTGAACTTGCCTTCCCCCAGGGGATCCTTATCTTGGTCATAGACCAGGACAAGGTCACCTTCGGAGAAAATTCAAGGACGAACTGATCCATCGTACTGACACTTGAATTTTTGCTTGTGATCCTCGTTAGCCAAGGCTGCATCACGTCACTGCTCATCGAGCTGATCGAGATATAATAAGCATTCCTCAAGCGGTGAAGTGTCTGGCAATAACTGTACTGCCAAATTTAGAGATGGGATCTGACACTCTATTGGCAAGACTACTTCCATCCCGTAAATGAGTTTAAAAGGTGAGAAACCGGTTGCATTCTTCATAGATGTTTGGTAGGCCCACAATGCCGAGTACAACATCAAATGCCAATTTGACTTGGACGAATTGATTGTTCACCGTAGAATGGTCTTGAGAGACTTATTCACAGCTTCCACCTAACCATTCGCTTGTGGGTAGTAAGGTGATGAGTGTTCTTGCCTCAACCCAAGATTTGACGTTAACTCAGACATCATTTTGTTCTGAAAAGTGACTTCCATGGTCAGTGACAATCTCCTTCGGGATGTCGAACCTTGCTACAATCTAGTTAAAAATAAAGAGAGTTGTTGTTTCGTCATCATCTTTGAATGTTGGCATAGCCTCGTCCCACTTTGTGAAGTAGTCTACCGCTACGATGATATAACAATGCTCCCTGGATAAATCCAGGTGGCATGTAGTGTAATCAATCACCCACTTGGTGAAGGGATCAAGTGTAATGACGGGAAACATGGGAGCGAGGTGTGACCTCATCTTTCGAGAGAAGATCTGACACGGGTGGCCCTTCTTGAGCGATTCGACGCCATGTTTGATCAACGACGGCCAAAAATAACCTGATCGTAGAATATTTTGGGTTGTTTCCAACCCAAATAAATGGCCTCCACATGCTCCAGTGTGGCAGTCATTAAGCACGAGTTTCGCTTCTTCATGAGTGAGACACCGACGAAGGATGCAATCTACACCCCGACGATATAAAGTGTCATCGAGAATGAGATAGTTTTTTGCCTGATAGCATATACGTCGACGCTCATCATGAGAAGAAGAGGTAGGGCACTTCAAAGTTTGGAGATAGACTAGTATATCTCCATACCAGGGGTCCGGAGATGAAGTCAGAAAAAAAACTCCTTTAATCAGTGATTCTTCGGGCGTAACATCACCTGATTCGACCGGAAGTTCCGAGATAAGTTTCGCAAAGACCAATGACTTTTTAGATTTTGCAGAAACAAAATCCAAGTCAAATTCCTGGATGATAACTATCCATCTACTGATATTTCCTCCGATTACATATCATGTCAACACGTATTGAAACAGATTCACAACGACAATGACGGTGGTCTTATGAAGCAGAATGTAATGACGTAACCACTGGATAGCATACACTGCTGCCAATGCTAGCTTCTCAACATGGGAGTAGTTGAGTTCTGGTCCAACCAGGCCTCGACTCAGGTAATAAATCACATGCTCTTCAAGCAAATCATCCTCTTGAACCAAAACCTTACCGATGGTCGAGTCTGCAATGACCAAATACAATAAGAAATATTTATTATAATTGGGAGGCCGGAGCAAAGGGGCAGACATGAGGGCGCGTTTCAATGCTTCAAAAGAGCATTGAGCGAATTCGTCCAAATGGAAAGGAACTCCCTTATTTAGTAGATGCATAAACCCTTTAGTGATATTGGAATATTTTGCGATAAAACGTCAAAGAAAATTCGCTTTACCCTGTAAGCTTTGAAGCTAAGGGAATGTGCACGAGGGAGGCAATTGAACTATCGCCTCAACCTTTGAAGGATAGACCATGATCCCTGTTGTCAAAACTATGAAACCTAGCAGATGACGCAATGTCACATAGAAACTGCACTTGTTTGGATTCAAGCGAATCTGATAGTAGCGACATCGCTCAAAGATAAGTCGAAGGTGCATGGGATGATCAACTCTCTTACGAGATCATGACGCTAAATCATCAAGATAAGCCTCGAATATATGTCTTAGGTAATGGAACTCAAAATACATGGCCTGCTGAAGAGTGGCTCCAATATTCTTCAGGCCAAAAGTCACCTTTCGATAAGAAAATGTACCCCATGGACAAATAAAAGTTGTTCTATGCTAGTCTTCGGGCTTAATCTGTATCTGATTGTATCCTGAAAAACCATCCATGAAAGAAAATACCTCATAGCCTGTGCATTCATCGAAAATCTGGTTGATGAATGGGGTGGGTAAATTGTCCTTTGGACATGCTTTGTTCAAATCATGGAAGTCCATACATACGTGAATCGTTCCCTGCTTTTTGTTGACCAGAACAGGGTTTGACACCCATTGAGTCAACTGAACGAGGTAGATGAAACTGGCTTTGAGCAGTTTCTCTACTTTAGCTTTAATAGCTGTTGCTTTCTGAGGATTGACTAGACAAAGCTTCCGTCGGACCGACTTGGCGTCAGGATAAGTCATTATTTCATGTTCGACGATTCTTGGATCAATGCCTGGCATTTCCTCGTAAGACCAAGCAAAAACGTCGCGGAATTATTTAAATAAATCTATGTAGATTTGAATCTCCTCTGGGGAGTAGTCTGCTCCGACGAAGACATTCTCCACAACGCCAGGGGTTCTTGAGATTTCAATAGGTATTGTTTTAGCAATGGTTTCCATATTACCCTCGACATAAACTGCATGCGTAGCCAGAGTATTAATAGGACAAGACCTATCTCCAGTCATAGTAAACACGAATTCTCCTGCCTCTATTCTTCTTAATTATGGGAGGAAATAAGATCTATGTTGGAGATCATCCCAGGGTCTATCTGGACCAGTCAATGCCTCTAAAATCGCCTCGTCAGAGGGAAATACCAAGTCTAAAGAATTGGTAGTGGCAAGGGAATCTTGATCCCAAATAGGCTCGAGAACTGGATCTAACTCCTGTGCGGGAGTCAAATCGGGGTCGGCTGAAGCTTGTTGGACTATAGAGTATGCAACTTCTTCCATGGACAAGGGAATGGACATGCCAGGATGTTGTCCCTTCCATCGAAGTCGATGGGGAATGAAGATTCCACGAATCAGTAAAGTAAGTTGTACGGAACAACGACACTTGAAAAATCTCAGCATTAGGTTGATCGGGGACAACCGATATCATCTTGACATCGCCAGAAGGAGGCGGGTAATCGAACGTACCCATCAAAGGTGGGCACAAACCAACCCCCACATTGAAGACTCCAGGATGTGGGTTATCAATCATCGAGACCGTGGATGCCCCCGATGAATGGTTAGGCCTAGAGAAGGACAATTGATCAATGGTCATGATTTGGCCCTCGTGTGGCAACAACAAGACCTGAAAAACTGTGGCAACCACTGCACGCATGGAATATGTCCAACTCCTTCCTAACAATAGGTTGTAGTCGAGAGGTGCATCGACCACTTAAACTTCGACGCACACGGTCTTCCCTCCTAACTGCACGGGGAAAGAAAAGATGATTCCATGTGGTATGAAAGAACGACTGTCGAAAGCGATAAACAGAGTAGGCGATGGAGAAAAAATGGGTTGGACAATGGCCTTCCAACACGTCAATGACATCACGCATGTCGAGGCACCCTCATCAACCACCGTGCAGAAAATGTTCTGAGTAAAATTTTTCGTGGGGTGAGCCACTACTATCTAAAACGCAACGTGGTATGGGAGACGAGGCTTCAAGTTGGTTGTATTAAGAATGATCGTTCCCAGATTACAGGTCTCAGCGGATCCTAAGGCAGCTAACAGAGCCTTTCTCTGGGAAAGGCATCTTTGGAGGACCTCCAAAGTTGACATCACGCAAGGGGTTTGTGACAAATCCTCCACCACAGAGTAATTCTGGGCAGCCCTCGCGTTTGGATTATGCGAATCTTTCTTGAACACCCCTTTCAGGATGCGTGTCATTGTTTTTCCCATCATCTTCTGAATCTGGAGAGGAACAGATGGGTTTACAACTTATTTACCCTTCTAAGAAGTTCCAGACATTTTGTAATCATGTTCCCTAGTCGCTATGTAGGCGTCACCTTTCATCATATACACGTTCATGGATGAAGGATTACTAGAATACAGAGGGGGTCCCTGACTGCCCCCATTCGTGCTCGAAGAGGCTTGAGTTAAATTTTTCCAATGAGGAAATGGGTTCATTAACACAACAGGCTGCTACTGCGCCAGTAACTTTTGGCCCTTCGCAAGCCTAGGGAACAGGTGAGTCCGGTGGTCTTCCATGCAAAGGTTACACAGATAATTCAACTTTATTTTCTCTATGTTTCCCTCGCGAGAATTGTTGGTTGGTTTCTTATCCCCCTTACCCTTCTTTTGTTGTTTCTTCTTTTCGTTAGGATGTTGGTTGGCCTTTGGGTTCGTCAATTTCACACTGTGTACATCCGACGCTTGAGTAGGGGGAGTAGCCGAACTAGTGGTTGGGTTGGCTGTTGTCTGTTGTTTCGACAATTGTTGCAATTGATTCAACAACTTATCATTGGTCTTCGCTTGTGCTAAACCAATGATACCATTAGCGTGTGGTCCAGACTTGTGTCTGGTCTTGTCAATAATAGACCGTGACGCATCTGGAAAAACTTCGTAAAGTAATCCAAACTGAGAGTATATCAATTCTAGCTATTGAGATCTCATTATCGCCTCTTCCTCTGAAAAGACCCCCGACGTTGCAACGTCCTTGGATAACTGGGGTACCAAAGACTTAAGGAACCACTCCAAAAGGAATGTTGGTGGAACTGGTACTTTTATCAAACTCTTCCGACATCGCCATTCTCGGATGTGATATGAGATATGGTCAGCGTTTGTTTTCTCAAAGTTGGCCAACAATTCAGTGCCAGCATTGTATCTCACAAGTAATTGAAAACGGTATAAAAAAACCATTTCCAATTCGCCAAAAGTAGAGTATATTGAGCGATCGAGCTCGATGTACCATTTTGTGACACTCCCGATAAGAGTGCGTTGAAACAAACACAACTATACAATGCCATCTCTTAATGAGTTGGACGAGCACCATAGGTGAAACATGGTCACATGATCGCCTGGATCTTTGTTAGGCTTACCCTCGAACTTCAAAATGTCAGAGGGAAACTTGGTCAACATAGGAGGCCAACGCGGATCATGATAGATTGGGTCGTTTAACAATCTTGAAAAGTCTGGCAAATGCAACATTGCTAGAAAAGGTAGCTTGGGCTGTTGAGTATGTACAGGAGGAAAGGAGCCTGGAATTTGGCTGGCACCAGGTTGCTAGGAAAAGTTAGGCTGTTGACCAGGGTTCTGGTAAAAACCATGGCCATGGCCAACATTCGGATACTGCGATTGTAGAGACGTCATCGACTGAATCCCATAGTAGGATGTTGAGGGTTGGGAAGGGGTTTCTCCCAACACTGTATTCCAAAGGTTATGGAAAGGGTTGCCCCCTGCCGATCCGATGGTCATAGGTACTGAGCCTTTCCAGAGGTTCCATTAACCATGGAAGGGTTTGCCCTCGGTCGACATCCCTAATGAGGGGATTAATCCCTTCCACAGATTCCAGCATCCTTGAGAGGTGTTTGCCCCCTGTGCAGGAATAGTACCCTGCGCAGGATTTATGATCCAAAACCAGGGTTTCCCTTGACCGAGATGACAACTGATGAGAATGTGTTGTTACCAAACACGTCGAACAAAGAGAACGACAAAGAACCCACCCACGTGGTGTTGGAAGAAGGTCCTTGACTACCTTCCCTGAACAAGCTGTAATTCATGTTCGTCCAGACGGGCTGTTGAGAGATGTCATCGAGCGAGGGGGACGAAGGAGGTATGTGACCTCTGTCGTAAGGGAAAGCGTTATACGGGGCTGACCCATGGACCCTTGCATAGGAGCGTTTGAGCTCCCTGCCCCCAGACCCATGGTATGTAGGGTGGAGTAGGTGAGGATCGAGTTCTTATGAAAGCCGAGCATCCCTTTTTAAAATGGAGGACCCGTCGCACTCTGTGTGAATGGTGCAGTGATCGTCACCATAGACGGAATCAGACTGTTGCCCGAAGTAGAGGCAGTTGAGACCATAGTCGTCTGGACCTGCGAAGGTGAGTTAGGAGGTGGAACGCCCCCAGTGGTGGCAGCCATAGAGGGAGTGTGAGGACTCCCTGAAGTAGCAACATTTGCTTCCATTGCTGCTTGTAGGACTATCTGATGCTTGTGATGTGTTACCCTTGGGGGGACAACTTGTACCACGATGAGCACCGAAAAGTCAGTGATCGGAGGTTTATACAGACTGAGAGCTTCCACTCCAAGATAAAAAATAGTTGGTTCCTCCAGATACGAGTGTTCTCCTCTCGGAGATGGCTCAGGCACAATTTCCTGCGGCCCGATCGCCTCAAATGACCTTTGTTGGTCAAGTCTTCACCGTAACGGTGGCGGTGGTGGCTCCAAATTAACCAGCAGCAGGCCCAAAACCCTCTGCGACCGATGGGGCTCTTAATCTTCCACTGTGTGAGAATATCAACGACACAATAAGGATTTTTAAATGTTGAATACCAAGCACACACTATAAAGTTCCTATGAGATAAGGCAAGAAAACCACTACTAGTTGGAAGAAAAGTTACGCTAGCCAACACTAGAGCAACTTACCGGTGCAAGTGAAACTCAAACATGGAAGCACCCTCAGGGTATACTCTACAAAGCGTGGCCCGATGTCTTCCCTAGGTACCACGGTATACCCCTGAAGTCACCTATGTAAGTCCCTAAAATAAAGGCAACTAGGTTGCCAACTTGTGAACAATCATCAGGCAATTACAGTCGATAGTCGGGTGGATCGCAATGAGCAGGGTATCAAGCTTGAAATCTATCGAGGCTATCGAAAGCAAGTGTTTTGGAAGACGACTGAGGATCTTGAACAAATTCGATACCCATGAAGCTCCATGGCAAATGAGATCAACAAAATCCCAAGAAAAGTCCTCTATATGTGTTCCCCACTACGCTTGGTCCGACTTTGGAGGGGTTATCTTCGGTACCTTTCCGCACGCGACCTTGTGTTTAGCCCCTGTGTTAGAGGGGGGTCCCGGATGAATTTCACGTTTACTGGAATTTTTTACACTCCCTAGCACAAACTCGCATGTTTTTTTTATAGCCTTGAACAATTTCCTATCCAACCTAAATCAAGGCTCTAGCCTAGACTAGTTGACGGACCCTACAAACATGAAGTCTAATTGATTTTAATTAAGCGTTAATTTTAAGTGGTTTGTCTTAATTCAAGGAAACAAAAATGAAACTAGTGGTGTATTTTAAGAGACAAAAGAGAAGAACCGTAAATGAAACTGAAAGCAAAATTACTTCTTTTGACAAATAAAGATTTGCAAATTTAAACCCTTTAACCAACTTTTCGTAACTACTTTTTCTAAGATCTTTTAAAAGAAAAAACCAAAAATAACTTTCGCTCGACTACGAGCTACTCAAAGTTCTAAGCATTGAGTAAAGAAATTAAAGAAAATAACTCTTTCTCCTGATAAGTAAAGACAACTAACCTGACTACTTAACCAAACAAAGAAATGAAATCTTTTTTATTTTATTTTTATGCTTCAAAATAAGAAACTTGAAATAACTTCTTTTTCTTTTCTTCTAAAGCAAGTAAAAGGGAAAAAGTGAAGACAAGAAAAGACCAAAAAATGACTTCTGGTCTACTTCGGATCGCAAGGAGTCACTGATGATACTAAACAAACTGATCAGAAAATACTCACAAACTCGTCTCAAACCCTTTTAAAGAAAACACAAGAAGTCTTTTTTTTTTAAAGAAATAAGCAAACTGATGTCAAACCTAGGCTAAAGACTGTAACTACAGAGACCAATACTAAATCAAGAAACCCTTGAGAAGTCAAACTTCAATTAGGGAAGAGGTTGACTACCCCTTCTTAAGGAAAAATCTTCTTGACACAGGCACGCTACTAACACTTAAGCAGCCTGCGTATGTACGCGGGTTGTCTAAAGGTAGGGTGTGTATGTATGCGTGCATACCCACTACATGTCGCGTACACCTTTGTAACTTCTCAAAAAAATAAAACTAACAGTAAGGCTGACAAGGCAAGGAGTACTGGTATGGCAGACTAGAATCCCTTAAAGACTCAACAACTTACAGAAACTCAAAAAAGGTAATCAAACCAATTAAAACACCCATAAACTATCCCCTAAAACCCTAGAGGTATCCATAGTATGGTCGCTAGTTCTGCTATAGTGGGAAAACCCCCCTATGGACTACACTAGGGTTCAACATGTAGGCAGATATAACCATCTAAAAGTATCCTACTCTTTAGACTACCCCGAATATACCCCACATTGATACAAGAAATGCAAAGTAAAAAGATCCAGTAACTCTACCTTAAACTCCATGTTTGGTGTCGATCCTTTCGTGTTCGATTGCTCCTCGACTACAAGTCTCCTCCCAAGGTTGACCTGCATTCACAAAAAGACAAACAATAAACTATGAACATGTATCTCATATATGAATTAGTGGGTTAGATGTCAGTATAAAACATAAATCAAACATAAATATTGAACACATCATATTGTGGGACAAAAAAAGTATCCCTTTTATTAATATCACAAAGTTTACTTACAATGAGATCGACGACTGCTCCTCAAACTTGGTCTGGGATCCTCTTCACCAAGATCCAACTGTGCTTCCACGCATTTTTCTCCTCTCGAACTTCTCTCTAGGGAGACGACATAGGATTATAATGGAGGAAAAAGGAAAAAATGGACAATTTTGGCACAAAACTCACAAGGTGGCTGCAAATTCCTGGGGCAAGGAGGGGATGTGAAATGGGAAGAGTTTCACTATTCTTATGATTCTCTCAAGAATGAGATTCCAACACCTCCTTTTATATGAAAAAAGGATGGTTATTCAGTTGGGTGATGGGCTATAGGCGGTGGGACAGTTGGAAAACTACCCAATAGCCCGTAATCTCAACGAATTCCTTGCAACTTTTTAATTTTTGCAACATTTGGGGGTATACACAGGCTGTAATGGTGCAGATAGCATATGTACGCGAGATGTAGTGGTGTAGCAAGCATGTGTACATGGGAAGTAGTGGTGCAGGGCACATACATCTTTAAAAATGTGGTTTTTAAGAAGAGCTGCTCAGTGATGGCTTGGAAAAAATAGTAAGTAAGAGGGCCAAATGCCAGGTATGCATGTATGGTGCAATTTAGGGTTATAAAACAACACAACAAGTGTCAAGTTGGGGACATGCATATATAAAGTGGGAACTTAGTGTATTTTCCCCTTATTCCCAACCATTCTCATGATTCTCACAATCATTCTTGCCGTTCGTACTCCTTGCCATCCATCATTCGTACCAGAGCTTGGAGAGCTTTTGTAGTTGAATGTACCTAGTAATTCCTTGGTGGTTTAGGTTGAAGAATCAAGTTGCGAGGCTCGTGATCATCCTAGGAAATTTTTTCTCGGTTTGATAGGTTGGTGGGTGTTGCAGTTTTGAGAGCAACCTTAAGTTCAAGGTGCTACAGTCCTATGAGACTTCCTATACGGTCTGTTGTTGAAACCATGGAAGGGAAGCATGACAGTCAAAGGAATGTTGAGCAAAGAAGGTTTACATTTCCTGGGGTGGGAAAGATTGTGGGGAATAAGAGATGTGAGTTGGGAATGGTTGCTGGAGTTGAAAACTTGACCTGACTTTGTTTCTTTTGTCTATAGGACCTTATTTTGGCTTAGGAAACCATTTCCCTGGTAGAGTTTTAGCCTAAGCTCGAGAGTGACATGTTGTTGAGATTTTATGAGAAACAACGTCTATGGTTGGGAGGAACGTTTGAGGTCTACAACCGGTTGGTGATTTACAAAAGATAAGTGTCTTCTATGTGTTTGTTATAATTGTTGTGTAATTATTTATGTTAATTATGTTATGGGTTTTCAATTTTAATTATGCTTGAATATTGTATGCTATTTGCATTGCATATTTGAGTTTCAATTTTAATTAATTATGGTATCAGAGTGGAAACATTTGTGTGGAATGCTCCAACTTAGGGCTAGGGATGCTACATTGTGGTATTAAAGCAAAAAACTTTGTGTGGCATGGGCCATCTTGGGGCTCAGGATGCTACATTGTGGTATTAGAGTAATCTTGTGAATCTGGGAGAAATTCACAGGAAATTTGAGAGAAATGAGCCCAAGAGTTAAAATTTTGAATTTTACCGTTTGGGAATTTTCGGACTAGAATTGAGTCGAATTTCAAATTTGCAGAGAAACCATGGCGTAAATGGGAAAATATAGGGTGAAATTGGGCAAAAGCCACAATTTCTACAGTTAAATTCATGGGGAATTCGACATGGAAGAGTCGAATTTCATGTACAAAGTTTTAACTAACATTTACAAGGACAAAATTGGCCATATTGAGCGTAATTACAGTGCTTGAATGGTGGCAGAGGAAATAGTTACAAAATTATGCATTTTTGGGAATTTTTGAAAAATTTGAAAATTAGGAAAAATTGGATATTTTCCCATATGGTGATGTCAACATGACGTGGAGTCCACGTGTCAGATGACATCATAGATGGGTGACGTGTATTGCCATAGTGGTAGGTACATGGTGGTAATTGGTGGTAGGTGTGGAAAGTGGCAGGTGATGTGGAGCCACAGTGGCGGGGTGCCTGCCTGACAT
>ML788448.1:1184242-1195210 GCA_009831015.1 Picea engelmannii
GACTGATGCTGAATATGCCATTGTTTATTCCCCTGCATTATTGTGATCATCATTTAGTGTCTCAGCAAAGAGTTTAAAAGAAGCATAATTGTTTAAGCATGGTAACAACTGATTCACCCCCCCCCCCTCTCAGTTGTCCAACAGAGTATTCCAGAGTTGAAGGAATTACAAATACAACTTGAAGAGATTTTGAAGAAGGGGTATATATGCCCAAGTGTGTCACCTTGGGGTTCCCCAATATTATTTGTGAATAAGAAGGATGTGACCTTGAGATTATGCATTGACTTGAGGCAATTGAATAAGGTGACTATGAAGAAAAAGTATCCTTTTCCAAGGATAGATGACCCTTTTGATCAACTGAAAGATGAAAATATATTCTCTAAGAGTGACCTCATGTCAGGATATCATGAGGTGAAAATTAAAGAAGAATATATCAACAAGACGAAATTCAGAACAAGGTATGACCATTATGAGTTTACAGTGGTGCCTTTTGGTTTGTCAAATGCACCAACTGTCTTCATGTGTTTGATGAATGATATTTTCAGAAAATACTTGGATAAGTTTGTCATTGTCTTCTTAGTTGAAATTCTTATCTACTCCAAGTCTAAAAAAGAGAATGAACATCATTTGAGGATGATGATGCAAGTATTGAGGGAGAATTAGTTGTATGCCAAGTTGAGAAAATGTTCATTTTATCAAAGGCAGAGACATTATTTGGGCCATATCGTTTCAAAGGAAGGGATAACTGTGGATCTTGAGAAAATAAGATCCATTGAAGGATGGCCAAGACTAAAGAATTTCTTAGAGGTGAGGTAATTTATGGGACTAGTAGATTACTATAGAAGATTTATTGAAGGTTTCTCAAATATTGCACACCCAATCACTTATTTGCAAAAGAAGGGTGTGAGGTTTGAATGGGCCTCTGATTGTGAAAGGAGTTTTCAACACTTGAAGAACTTATTGACAAGTGCACCTATATTAAAGATTGATGATCCTAATGAAGATTTCATTGTGTGCATTGATGCATGCAAGGAAGGGCTTGGTGGGGTCCTTAGTCAAAATGGGCATGTGATATGCTATGATTCAAGGAAGTTAAAAGAGCATGAGAGACATTATGCCACTCATGATTTAGAAGTGGAGGCCATAGTACATATCTTGAAGATGTGGAGACACTATCTCATGGGAAAAATATTTGAGTTGAGGATAGACCATAGTGGTATGAAATATTTGTTTAGACAACCAACTTTGAATGCCAGAAAAACTAGATGGTTGGAATTCCTCAGTGAATATGACTTTGATATAAATCATATCAAAGGAAAGGAGAACAAGGTGGTTGATGCACTCAGTAGGAGGGTGCATGAGATGCATGCTACAACCATTAGTATGTACAAATCTGATTTGAAAGACAGAATTTTGGAAGCTGCAAAGTTAGATCAACATTATATGGAGACAAAGGAAAAATTATATCAAGGTAACTTGCAGTAGAAAATTCAAGATTATGAGCTTAGAGAGGATGTAATACTCATGTACAAGGGCAGAGTTTACGTGCCTAATTTGTAGAAGTTGAAAAATATGGTACTAAGAGAGATGCATAATGTGCCTTATGCTGGGCACCTAGGTTACTAGAAAAAAATTGTAGCTGCCAAGAGCCAATATTTTTGGCCAGGTTTGAAGAAATAGTTGGATGATTATATAGTCATATGTTTAGAATCTCAGACGGTTAAGGCTGAGCAAAAATATCCATCATTTTGATACAACCATTTCCCATTCTATAATTGAAATGGGAAGTGGTGACAATTGATTTGATCACCAAGCTGCCCAGAACAACAAAACAACATGATTCCATCATGGTGGTGGTGGATGAACTCACTAAAGTTGCTCATTTTATTCCGATGAAGCTAAATTACAAAGAAACTAACATTGCATATATCTATATGAGGGACATTTCTAGGCTTCATGGTTTCCTAAGGAAATTGTTTTTGGCAGGGATCCCAAATTTACATCAAATTTATGGAAAGGATTATTTAAAGGATTTGGGACAAATCTGAATTTTAGCACAACATATCATCCATAGTCAGATGAGAAAACTAAGAGGGTCAATTGAGTGATTGAGGATATGTGATGGATTAAACATCAAAATATGAAGATTATTTACACTGAGTTGATTTTGTTTATAATAATAGGTGTCATGTATCTTTAAAGATGAGATCATTTGAAGCATTATAGGGTAGAAAGTGCAACACGCTAGTGATTTGGGACAACCCAACATAGATAACAGTGGTTGGCCATAATTACTCAGGGAAATGGAAGAACAAATGATGAAAATAAGGCATAATTTAAAAGTTACATAGGATAGGCATAAAATTTATGCAGATAAGGGTCTCAAACTCAGAGAGAGTTTAAAGTGGGTGACCATGTGTTCTTAAAAGTGAAGGCTAAGAGAAGTTCCCTGAAGCCGGGGAAATGTTCAAAACTAGCAACACGATATTCTGGACCCTTTGAAATCCCGTAAAGGATTGGTCCTGTTGCATACATGCTTGCATTACCTACATCTATGTGCATTCATAATGTATTCCATGTGTCTTTGCTTAAAAAGTATGCACATGATGCTAATCATGTAATTGATTGGAATGTGATTAAGGTGGAGCAAGAATGAGACTTTCGAGTTCAGTCGATGTGCATATTGGATCGGAAAGTCAAACTACTCCATAATTGAGCAATAGGGATGGTAAAGGTCCAGTGGACCTATTACGATCCTGAAGAGGAAACCTGGGAGCATGAAGATGCCATGCGGGAGGAGTACTCACATCTTTTTCAAGGTCTTTAAAGATTTTTGGGATTGTACATGTGTATATAATGCACCAAGGACAATGCATAAATAAGGGGGAGGGGAATTTAATACCCCTAGGTCGAACCCCAATTGTAAATGTACATATAGGTTGGTGAGCCAGGGTATTTTGGGCCAGATTGCCTTTGTATATATGTTTTGAGGTCGGAGTGCCTATGTGATTATTAGGTCGAAGAGACTAGATGATAAAGGCCAACGATCCTATCATTGTAATATGTAATCACACTCGAATTGAATAATAAAATACATCACAGTTGCAAACCAATCATACAAAAGAGTATGGGGGGCTAGAAATCCACTGGAGGGAAAGGGGGGCTAAGAGTCTAGGAAGAGGGGCCAAGCCAAGGGGGCTTAAACCAAGGGAACATTATAATAATATTTCCTAAAGTCTAATTTATGTGATATTTTAGCCTAAGTTCCTAAAGTTGGGGAATGTATCACCAAGTGGGGGCCCATGTAGTTCCAAATATGACAAGTCTCAAGTTGGGAACATGCATATATAAAGTGGGAACTTAGTGTATTTTCCCATTATTCCCATTAATTCTCATTATTCTCACAATCATTCTTTCCATTCGTACCCCCTGCCATCCATCATTCGTACTAGAGGTTGGAGATATTTGCAACTGAATGTACCCAGTAATTCCTTGGTGGTTTGGGTTGAGCAAGTGGGTTGTCAGGCCTGTGAGCATCCTAGGAATTGTTTTCCTGGTTTGCTAGGTTGATGGGTGTTGCGGTTATGAGAGAAATGTTGAGTTCCAAGTGGTACAATTCTCTAAGACTTCATGTCTGATATGTTGTTGAATCCCTAGAAGGGAAGTGGGGCAACCATAAGACTGTTGAGAAGAGAAGGGGTACACTTCCTAGGGTGGGATAAATTGTGGGGAATGGGAGGTTGTGAGTTGGGAATGGTTGTTGGAATTGACGCCTTGAACTGAATTTGTTTCTGATGTATGCAAGACCTTAGTATGGCTTAGGAATCCATTTCCTTGGTGGAGTTTTAGCCTCAGCTTGGGGGTGACCTGTTGCTGAGAGTTTATGAGCAACAAATTCTATGGCTAAGAGGAACATCCGAGGATTGCAACGAATTGGTGATTAAAAAAAGATAAGTGACTTCTATGTGTTTCTTATAATTGCTGTGTAATTATTTATGTTGATTATGTTATGGGTTTTCAATTTTAATTATGCTTGAATACTGTATGCTATTTGCATTGCATATTTGTTGCATATGCAGAGTATTTTATTAATTAATTGTGGTATCAGAGTGGAAAACTTTGTGTGGCATGGCCCAACTTGGGGTTGTGGATGCTACATATTAATAAACATGACATTGATTCACGCATACCAAATGCATATGCAAATATTTTTTTTTTTCCAAAGCATATGCAAAGGTAGTTATCCACGAAATTCTAGCATACTTTTAAAATATTTTTACATAAATATATTTATAGCATCAAATAAATTATAAAGGTGGAAGGTCATATACAATGATATTTGCATCCCCAAATATTACAAAAACATAAATAAAATTGGAATAGAAAATAGGTTTTATTGATTTGGCATGTTTGATTAGAAAAAACCCTTTTGCTAAGCTATATGCGTACATCCTCTCTCCACATGTAACAATGGGTAGACAAGAGTTAACTTGGTTCTCAAAAACACATTTGCACCAAAGTTTCTATAGGACAATGAAACAAAAATCCTCATATAATGCCAAATACCACTAAGAGAGGAGCAAACTAAGGACCCAGAGTCAACAAATAAGGTTGTATGCCAATGCAATCTCTCTTGAAGAACAACTACATGCCTTGTTTGTATATGATTTGAATAGGTCCTGATAAACATGGAATCCCCATGAAATCCCATAACATATGCTTCATCATTTCAAAACAATTGATCTTGAATATAAATATAAATATCAAACTTTAATTCCAAGTAGTAAAATTTGTATTATTCATATAACTTGCTTGATAACACATGTATCTCTCATTCATATATATATAATTTACGAAAACATATAAATTTTAATATTTTATTTAAAAAAACATAAATGCTTTTATTAATGTTCCAATATATTTCTTTATAATATACAAACTCAAATTCAATATTGTTAAAATAAGAATAAACTTTGATGAGTTTCATGGTGAAATAGGATGTTGAGAAGTTTCCAAAGTGTCGTGGGTTGAAAGAATTTTTCATCTTTGTGACACTAAGAGGGTTGAAAACAGAAAAAATAAAATCTCTTACAATTTCTTGTGTACACCCACATTAAATCAAAATTTCAAAATATTTGTTATAATACCGACCTTCTTAACCTTTTAACTCATCAAAATTATGGTGATTTAGGAACACTTTTCTTAAAGCTTTTCAAGCACATAAATAAAATTATAAAGTAAACTAACTAATTCCTTACTTTTCTTAAGGTTAGATAAACAAAATTTGGTTTCAATGAATGTTAACCCCCCCGGCTCACACACACAATATCAAAGTAGAAACCAAAACATAACATAACATCTTACTGTTTCATCCTAAGCATTTTGTGGAAGAGCCAAATTATTGCAAATAGTTTGTATATCAAATTATGATGACTTCAATGACAAAGATATGAAATTGTCTAAACATTCTACGTTTTGACATTTTTCGCCAAAATCCAATAATATAAATTTAGGCAAAATCACAAATTTATGTTGTTTAAATTGGATTTATAAGTGCATAAATGGATTCGACATGTTGAAAAACCCTTGAAACACTTGGATTATACAAAATTAAATATTCAAATCTGCAGATCTAATAGTGTCTCGTCAGATTTCAAATAAAATTAAACAAACAATTCCGAAAAAAAAAAATCAAAACATAAAACATTTAAACTACAACCAAAAATATCTATAAATGTGATGTTTTTAACTTCAATACTCTGTACATATATATTTTTAAGCAATCAACATGGGAAGGAGTGTTCCAATAAATAAATACAAAAGTGAAATATAAAAATATTATATTAATATGATCAAATTATAATAAATTATAAGTTAAGCTAAAGTTAGGAAGTTAAAGTATCGAGAAAAAATATATGTTTCTCCCTTGAGGTATACCGAGGACTTCTTAACGAGTGGGCTTGATGGAGTTGGGAAAGGAAACCCTATGGAGCAATTAGTGGAGAAGTTGTGAGGATTAATGTTGTTTAATAATTTAAAATATATAAAAATATATGTTTCTAAGGTTAGGGTATAATGGTCGTTATCGAGTACTCTTATTTAAATAATTTAGATTTAAATTTATTAAATATAAAATTTTAAAATAATATATGTTTTTGTTAAATTGGATTATATTCCACATTGCATTGGAGTCATGATAATGTAAAGATAAGTTTATATCTGTATAAACTAATAAAATCAAATATATGACTCATCACTAATACGTTGTTACATCTTAACAAATCAAGTGGATGTATATACAAAGCATAATTGTATTTAGATAATTGAAAGGAAAAACATTATTCAATTAATATTAGACGGTTCATATTTACTATCAACATAGTCAGTGGCAAAGACTCATGATTATAGATTGATAGGTTTAAGTGGACAAGGCATATGTAAACATTTTCCAACTATACTCATCAAGATATCTAGAATGGCTATAGATTATTAATTAAAAGGCTTAAGTGACATATTAAGTGATATATTAGATAAAGTATCTATTATCATTAATTTTTATTAATTAAAAGGTTTAAGTGATATATGAGATTAAGTATTTATTATTATTAATTTTGTCATTATTTTAAATGTGTATAGTAGATTTACTTTATTTTTTTTTAAGTTAGTAGAACTATTCTATTAACAATGTACAATAAAAGATAAATCATCCCCATTATAAATTGGTACAAGGGAAACAAAGTCTACAATGGGTAAAAAAATACTAGTGTTATTTGAGAACCCAAAAAATGGAGTATTTTGTTTGATCCAAGTTATTCTATGTTGTTCTAGGCTTATAATCAACTTATAAACATAATAGGCTAGTGGAGTAGAGCTCAACAAAATTTTTGTCATAATAACATAGTCTAAATTAGAGTAAATAAAATATGTACTTCTCCTAATTTTTATCATAATAGGGAGTAAGCTTCTCCCGATGTTTGTCATAAAAACTCAAAAAAAGAGAACATAGATCAGTCTAGGTAGCACCTAGTATTTTGGTTTTGAATCTGAGTCCACATAGATGAAGTTGTTGTTGGTGTCAAGAAGGGTCTTTGAGACAAGGTTTTGGCCTCCTTGATTCCGCTCTTACCCCACTAATTCCATTTCCCATAGAACTTTGACTAAGGTCTCATATTTCTTGTCCAAACAAGTCCAATTTATCAAGAATGGCCTTCTGGCCAATACCCTATTCCTCAATGACCTAAGCAACAATGGATTTGGTTTGCCAATACATATCTATTTTCCTGATTTTTTTTGTGTCCCTACTTCTAGAGAAGCTTGTATCAATTATCCAATTGATGATTTTAACATCAATGTCCTTAGAAGATGTGCTACCTCTTCTCTCCTTTACTTTTTTCTCTAGTCATTTTACCTCATCTTTGATGTTAGGTGGAGACCTCATATGGTACCTCATAGCTACTTCCTTGGCCTCCACTTTAGCCTTGGTTGGCTAATTGGTTGAGTTACCCTTGCTGGAGTTCCTACAAGTCCTGGGTCTACCTTGTCTTGTCGGTTTGAATGCCTTGCCATCTCCCATTTCTAATTTTCCTTTGTCTATCTTGTCATCAATGCTTGGAAACTAATGTTTTTTGTTCCTAAAACTATGAGTATATGTTTGAAGGTAGCTTGGAGTCCCTATCTCAAATTGAGCTAGAGAGTGTTGGTTGTCCCTAATGTCCAAGACCACGACTTCCCTTTGCTTGCGATAAATCTTGTAGTCTTTGGATGCTTGCCTACTTAGAGCACTAAGCACTATGACTCGTTCACAACCCTACCATTCTCACAGGCAAAGTCTTGACCGACTAGCAACTAGTTTAGGTAACTAGAAGAACAACCATAAAAACCAAAGGAACAACCGATAATGTTCACAATACTCGCTAAAGTAACCATAAAAATAACCCTAAAAACCAAGTTGTATAAACAAAAAACAAACTTGTCTTGCCACCTCGTTTCATGAATTCCCTTGAAAATCATGGTGAAATTCGACTAGTTGATACATTCTAATCCTTGCCTCAAAAGTGGAATAAATGAAAGCTTGTTCGAAAGACTAAGAAGGTAGGTTGAGATCATCCCTCTCCCCCAACTCTCACACACAATCATGACTGCACTTAAGTGCCACCTATAGAGTGAGAAGACATGTGTCAAGCCTTCCTATCCCTCACCTCCCTTACACTCGATACAATGTAAATTTACATTGACATTAAAAATAAAAATTTACGAACCCAACAAAATATAACCTTGTCATTCACATATACATTTGTTTTATTATTATTTTTTTGTGGTTAAAGTATACATTTGCTTTATTATATATATATATTTTTAAAAGATTACTTAAAATATGGTCAAAAGAAACAACCAATAAGTAGTATTTACCAAAATAAACACTAACAATGTGAAAATGCAAAAAGTTGTATTTCGATATTAAAAAGTAAGTCCCATTTGTTTTTCACATAATTTTAGCTTCGTTGAAAAGTTTCGAGACGCACGGGGTGCTTTCTTTGGTGGGGTTGGCCTCCAAATAATTAAACATGATGGTGTAGTTATGTATCTTTTACCAACATTGCAGGGGTGCATGCTTGAACTTTATATGGTTTCACTTTTCAGTTGTCGCAGTACAATCTTGAGTGAACTTGAATTCAAATGTGGACCATAAATCAATTCATTATTTTGTTAATGAAGAAAAAACACGTATATGCTTTTATGAAAAGTCACGAGGAAAGAAAGTCATTCCTTATCAATTATTCTCATATTCAGGGAATGTGGAGTAAGAAATTTAGATGTGCACTAAGGGGCATCTGGGTTGTCCACTAGAGATGATCTTTTATGGTCAAAAATTAAAATATGGCTTCACCTTTATTCATATTCATATGGAATCCAACTTGTTCTGGGTGCCAAGTAAAAGTAAAAGGAATTCAAATATGGTTTCACCTTTATTCATATTCATATGGATATGTTTTTTTTTTAAGGAGTGCCAAGTAAAAGTACAAACACTTTCTTAGGTTTCATTTTTTTTCCAGAAGTAAATCCGACATAAATAATCATTTTTATTGAATAATAAGATTCCTCAATCTAGATATTTTATTACGGAGAACTTGAAAGTTATACTAGAGTTGAAGGTGAAGTCATTGGTGGTTAATGGGACAATTCAATACTACTTAGAAAACTTAGAATTATTTATTCTCATTTTCAATAGTGTAGATGAATGGAGATTGTTCATGCGTACATGACCATCATTTTGGGGCAATGCTGATCTTTTCCCAAAACCCTAGTTCTCACAGTTCAACTTGGTTATCATTTTTTGTTTCTACAACCCCAACCTAGGTTAGAATGTCAAATTTACTTATCTACTCGTGGAGCATCAAAATTTTGTAACGGATTGGAAATCTTCTTAGTAAATTTCTTAAAAAGAATTCTATCTAGATTGACAAGGGAATAATCACCTCTTATAGATTATGTCTAGAGGTTAACCCGAGTGAAGGTATATCTAATAATCTCAAAGTACATCGTTGAGACTATCAATGATCCTAGGTATTGGATTATGAGAACAACAATTTTCAATATAGGATTTCTTAATAGATAATTTATTTGCAAGATTCTTGTTTAGAATCCACGAGCCATACAAAGAAAAAAATTAGAAGAAACAACTTGTAAGATGTAAGATGGTGACTAATGAAGAAGAAACCTCTGAAGGAAACTCCAGTAAAGAATTTATAGTGATAAAGATCTACAACACAGACTAATGTGCCCAATCCTCCCTCCTAGGGTTGTGAAGTGGCTGTGTCCTCCCTTCTTTCTAGCTACTCACGATTGTCAACTTGGCAGGTGGGATAACATGGAATCCATGAATAAAATAATTCAGATCTAAAAAGGGAAATAATGTCTTAATCTAGTTCATATCCTTGTCTTATATCGATAATGAGAAACACAAAGAAAAAAGATAGTAAGATCCTTAAGTTCTGCTCCTCCTTGCTTTAACATAGTAAAAAGAGAAAAAAACAAGAAAAAAGAAAGATAAAAAATAAAAGATACATATTTTTGAAATAAAAGGAAGGCAATAAATGATTATATCATGCAAGGAAACTATCTGGATAACATTCACTCATATCTCTTGTTGCATGAGGACATGCAAAGACTTAAGTGTGGGGGAGACATCAAACATCAATTTCACCATATTTACGATGATCATTTGAGCTTTCTATCACCCCCATTTACCTTTCATTTTATCTATTTATTGTTTACACTACCACACATTGTTCATTTTTTATTATAAGAGTTTAGAGAGGCATGTGATTGATGAAATCAATAATTCTCCATGTTATGATGATTACTTAGGATAGATTTTGCATTTTCCTAATTTATTTTGGTGGTCTAGTTATGCTCCTAATGTTTTGCACGAAATCCGGTAGTAGACTGCCACCTACAAAAAATCGGGTAGTAGATTGTGTCATGGGAATTATGGTAGTAGAGGAAATCTGATAGTGCTTCCAAATTCAAGGTAGCTGTGCCTCCTGAGGAAGAAATTGGGGATATGGGTTTTGTTTGGGAAATCATCGTCAAGCTTCCATGTTGCTCAAACAAACCCAATGGACCTCCAACAAGGTGCTAACCTCCAGATAAATCTGCAACCAACCCACTCTATTCTGCCAACAACCAGACTTGATTTTGTGGGATAGATGCCCAAGATGGATGTCTAGATATTCTCCAACGATCCTGCAGACACGACAACATTCTTTCTTCAACATCGAGCCAACAAAACTTAGTTACTCTTGTCTTAACTCAACAAAATATCTTTTTTTTTTTTTAAATAAAAAAGAGGTGGATCCTTTTATATTACCATAAACAAAAGATAACACTGTCGTGGGTGCCAGCTGCCCCGCCTTGACAGGAAACCAAGGCAGCTGGACCCTCTTTTCCACATGTCGACATAGTTAC
>ML788448.1:1195803-1228284 GCA_009831015.1 Picea engelmannii
CCTTCTCCTCCGCCTGGCTGCGATAGCCATGGCTCTTTCGAACAGCTTATGTCGATTCCTCCGAGATTTGGCCGCTTGCCATGCCGCTCCTCGTCTGGGGGTGCCCCTGAGCCTAGGCATTGCGTAGCAGCCAAGTGATGCGCACCAATATAACATCTCTATCAGAGGGCCGAGAGTATGGAGCAGCTCTATCTGGTGGTGGTGCAGCTCTCGACAGGTGAAAATGAAACTGCAGGCTATGAACTCGAGCCATAAACCCAATGCAATAATGATCGCCATCGCGTCCAGCATTAAAACTCGCCACTCGGTGCTGGTACCTTCCCCTGGTGCGGGCAGGCTCCATGAATGAATTCGCTGGTGTACTTCCGCATCCATGACCAGATTGAACTCGGGTGAAGAGTAAATGACCGCGTGAGTGAACTCCCCAGGCATATTAACCCTGCGATGGCCGGCCCCCATTGTTAATGCTAATGCGTGGGTGGCCATCCGCAGTAAAATCAGCTGTTAAGACTGCTCTGAGTGCGGGACCAGGTGTCACCGACTCAGAGTGTCGTGTCACCCCATCCGGGTTTAACTCAACAAAATATCAAACAACGTGATCATATTGTTTAAGAGAGTGATTATGTGGTTGTAACAATTTCATTCTATTGTTTGAAGCATGTAATTATAAATATGATAACCACTAGCATTGTGAAAGTCGTTGGTTGGATTGGAAAACCATTATTGTGTTTGTAATTCTCACTATGCTAAGACTATGAGAAATTTCATGTAACTCTTTGTTTGGATGATGAATTAAAAATT
The DNA here is from genome assembly GCA_009831015.1 of Picea engelmannii. Taxonomy (NCBI): domain Eukaryota; kingdom Viridiplantae; phylum Streptophyta; class Pinopsida; order Pinales; family Pinaceae; genus Picea; species Picea engelmannii. The sequence continues at coordinate 1,196,605 of ML788448.1, forward strand.
ATTTTGTTGCAAATATTCCTAAGCATGCTGTAGTTTCTATGTAGAGTATGTAGGAAGAGCCAAGGCACCCTCTCTTTGATATACCCCACATATTACTTTTATTTTTGTAGTTAGAATTTATATTTTCATTTTACAGATTCATTTGCATAGTTAGATTCATTGTTAGTGCAGTTCGTATATTTAGAAATTACCATTTAAATTCTATCTTTGTTTTTCATTCATTTACACAGTCGTTTACTTATGCTTTTATGCATGTTTGCTGATGTTTTTAATTTCTAAGTGTGAAGAGAAGGTGTGTGCACCAAATTTATGCTAGCATGTGCGTTTATTTATGCTCAACAATCTTGGTGTTGTTAACCCAAGAATCTCAGAGAAACCGAAAAGTCATGGGACTTGAACGCACGACCACAAGATGCATTGGACTTAGTCTGCATTGCAATTTCCATTTCTTTATATGTTTGATAATGTTGCAAGAATTGACTAAGTAAATGAGTATGTTAACTAGATCACTCAACATCTGAATAAAAAAGGTGCAATTGATTGGTTAAAATGAACAAAGCACACTCATATTATTCATCTCGATTTTTGGAAACAACTTGTCAAACATAGCATTTTGATAGTTTAGAGCTCTCTCGCCCAATTTTCATATACTTTGCCAACAAATCACAAGTTTACGAATGCCTTGTTTGATGATTTACTGTGCATCAATTTAAGCAATCAAATTGACCAACATTTTTGGCGCCATTGTTGGGGAGGTGTTAAAGGACTAGGATTTTGATTTGCATTTAAATTTCCTTTCCGTTTTTTGCTCCTTTTTGCATAATATTTTTTTCAGTACTAACATTGTGTAGGTGACAAGTTAGCTACGGTAAGACAAGAGGTAAGAATCTACACATCCACTATTGTGGGGTATGTTGTCTTTCCAACTTTGAACTATGCTAGTACTGCATGAATAGAAATAGGGATAATTAGGGTAGATTTCCTCATGACTTTTCATAAAAGCGTATACATGTTTTTTCTTCATTAAAAAATAATGAATTGGTTTAGGGTCCACTTTTAGGATCCGGAAACATGTTTATTTCACATGGGGATTCAGTGAAACAAGTGACCTTAGACCCACCCGAAAAACCTCTCACCGAGTTGGAAAATATTCTATGGTACGATAATGCAGATAGTTATGAGAAATTTGTACAGTTAGTCTTTACAATAGATCAGGTAATGAACTTTAAAGGAACCATATAAGAAAACCAAATCATCACCTTTCTTTGCAATTTGCACTTTTCACATAATTATGGTTTGTTTTCTCTTCCATTAGATCAGATTCTAAAACCTGATGTATAGGAAAATAATTATCTAACAACCCTATCTTCATTATGTATTACTGCAACATCCACCATGTATAAAACAAAGTGCTACAAAATTCCCTTTGAGATTAGCCAAGGTAAATTTATGCATAAAATTTTGAGCTTACCGAATCTCAGTAAGAAAAGTTAATCCAAGTTTTACAAGAACAATCAAAAGCTTTCGCATGGAACTACCATGATATGAAAGGTATACACCTTGACATTTTCTCTCATCATATTTATACTTAGAGTGATTCTCGTCCTATCATGAAGCCCCAGAGGCACATGAGCCCATCTCTTAAATAAATAGTTAAGGATGAATTGCAAAAAATTCTTTATGCCAAATTTATCCATCCAATTTCCAATAGTAGATGGGTCTCACCACTCATAGTAGTCCCCAAGAAAAATGGTAAATGGAGAATTTGTTTGGATTATCGAGATTTGAACAAAGCCATCGTGAGGGACTATTTCCCTCTTCCTTTCATCGACCAAGTCTTAGACACCCTAGCGGGAAATAAGTATTTTTCATTCTTGGACGGTTTTAGTGGCTATAACCAAATATAGATAGCATTAGAGGACCAATACAAAACCACATTCACGTGCCCGTGGGGGAAATTCACTTATTGGGTGTTACCCTTCAGATTATGTAATGATCTGGTCACATTCCATAGAGCAGTGCTAGGAATATTTTCAGACTTAATACATGACCATGTCGAGGTGTATATGGACAATTTTACCATCTATAGTGACTCATTCGAGGGAGATTTAGAGAACCTTAGGAATGTCTTGATCAAATGCCAAGAGAACAACCTTTCTTTAAGTCATGAAAAATATCACATGTTTCTAACCAAAGGTATTGTTCTTGGACATATTATCTCTTCTGTAGGTATTGAGGTAGATCCAGAAAAAAATAGAAGTTCTTTCAAAACATCCAGTGAAAAACACTCCAAAGGAGGTAAGAAGTTTTCTCGGATTTGTTGATTATTATAGAATATTTATAGAAAATTTCACAAAGATTGTTGCACCATTGCTTAAACTAATTTCTAAAAATGATATTTTTTCGTGGAATGATTAATGTTAACATGCATTTGAGACTTTAAAAAAGAATCTTTGTGCATCACTCATTATGAGGGGACCAAATTGGTCTCTTCCATTTCACATCGCCATAGATGCCTCTGACACTGTTCTTAGAGTTGTCTTAGGGAAGAAAAAAACCAGTTCCATTATGAAATCTACTTTCCTAGTAAGAACCTTACACATGTTGAACTTAATTACATGGTCATTGAAGAAGAGTTTTTAGTGGTTGTTCATACGATAAAAAAGTTTAGGAATTATATTGTTGGTTAAAAAGTACTCAATCACAATGATCACTCTTCCATTCATCACTTAATGAACAAAAAAATTACTAATGGTAGGGTTACCAGATGACTTATGTTACTACAAGAATTTAATATCACTATTGTGGATTGACCTGGTAAGGAAAACTTAGCTGCATATTTCCTTTGTAGAATGTATAATGAAGGTGAAATTACTCCTGTAGATGATATCTTTCTAGAAGAACATTTACTTGTTGTGTCCACTCACTCTCTGTGGTTTGCAGACATATCCAACAATTTGGCCACTGGAAGGTTAACTCAACACTTGTCATCCAGAGAGAAACACAATATTGTCAAGTTAAGTGCTACCTACTCATGGGTTGGTGGTGATATTTTCTGTACCAGACCATATATCATCATCTGAAGGTGTGTTCGAGAGGGAGATATGTTCAATATTCTAAAGGCATGCCACAATGAGCCATGTGGAGGGAAATTTTCCGACAAAAGGACAACTTATAAGGTATTGCATTTAGGGTACTATTGGCCCACCCTTTTTAAGGATGCCAAGAAGTATGTAAAGAGCTATGACAACTGTCAAAGGATGGGATGACCAGTTCAGGCCGATGAGATTCCCTTGCACCCTCATGTACTTATCGAACCATTTGAAAAGTGGGATATGGACTTTGTTGGGCCTATTACTCTCATGCCGAGAAAGAAAATGTACATTCTTGTATGCAGTTATTATGTCACTAAGTGGGTAGAAACAAAAAAATTACTTAAATCTAATGAACAATCAGTTGAAGATTTTATTTATGAGGATATTTTCACCTGATTTGGTGTGCCTAGAGAAATTTTCACAGATCAAGGGACGTATTTCACATCGAAGCTCATCCAATCTATCACCCAATAGTACCAAATCAATCACATGACCTCTTCCCCATACCATCTGCAAGCTAATGGAAAGGTAGAATCCACCAACAAAGTCCTAGAGTCCATTTTAATGAAGAGTGTTCAGATTCATCACAAAGACAAGGAAGATAAGTTTCCTGAAGCATTTTGGGCCTATAGAACTACTTGGAGGAACACTACCAAATTCACACCCTATGAGCTGGTTTACATAAAAAAATCCTTCTCCTAATAGAGTTTCAATTCAAAAATTTCAGGACAGTAGATCAATTGGGAATAAACCTCTCATATGCACAAAAACAAAGGATATATAACTCAATGAATTATATGAGATCAAATGAGATTCCATTCATAAAAACTCCCTTTTTCAACAACAAAGAAAGAGATGGCATGATAAATTCATCAAAAGGAAGCAGTTCATATCAGGTGACTGAGCTCTCCTTTTCAATTCCAACCCTGCATCAAAGGTAGCAAAGGTTCCATAAACAAAGTTGAAGGTGGGCACAGATATAGGGGAAAATATAGCTCATTTTCCATACTTTCGATAAGAACTATTACTTTTTTAGTTAAGGGGCGCATCGAAAGGCATGGCTATTTAAAGGCATATCAAAAGCTATTGTCGGGACTGAAATCAAGGTAAACCCAATGGATAGCCCAATAGGGTGGAGACTGAAAGTCAGTTATATATGTCATGCACATGTTGTACATAATTATAGTATTATGGAATACTTATCCCGGGCATCATGTGCCATGTCAGCCTTAAGTTTAAAAATTTCAAAGGGAAGATTTCCACATGTTGGTTGGGACCCTATGAAGTAGAAACAATATTTAAGAATTGATCAATCCATATTAATAAAATTGACGAGGATCAGGTATCATTTTCAGTAAATGGTCATAGATTGAGGTTGTATCACAAACCAATGTCCAAAGATGAATTTACTATAGATGTACTTTAGAAAAATGAGATGTAAATAGTAAGTGAGGAGGGAAACTTTCCCACTTCTACTCCTTCTTCCTGATTTCTTCCATTTTCCTTAATATATAAAAAAAAAAGAAAAATAATAATAAAACACATAAAAAGATAAAAATGTAAAGATAAAAATAAGCCTAGTTGTGAAAACCAATCCTTTGGCACATCCAGGGATGAATTTTGTTTGAAAAACAGATTTCTGGCAGATGAAGTTCATATTTCTCCATCATGTTCTCAATTTAGTATTTCAAATTATGGTCCTTCAAAATCATTTTGTTTTATGCTCGCGTCAAATGATGTGGGATTCATTAAGGCCCTCCTTTTGACAAGTCTTGTACCATCGACTTCAACACATTATCTGGCTTCGAGGATAAAGATTATTATAGTACCTTGGAACTTACATGCATTAATATTAGGTTTCCTTGTTGACAATAGTGGGAATACACTAATCTATCTTGATTTTTAGACCTTGTAGATGAATTGACTTCAACTCGTCCATTCATACTTGTCAAAGTGTACCATGGTACCTTGACACTCAATGACATTAATGGTGAGTTTATAGTGTTGGTTAATGGCATACATTAATGGCTAGTAATCCAACGAATTCTTCTCATGTTCAACTCCGACACATTCATTCACATGACAAAAATTGTACCACTAGCTCAGAGTGCTCGAAGACTCCATGGTTTCATCCAATGAACAATTGTTGAAACCTTTTGATTTCCTTTGCAAATAAAAGGGGCATGTCAACTATTGGAGTAGGAAGTGCAGATTGTTTCAAAAAGATAAAGTCAGTGTGAGATTGTTTTATCCTTGTAGCAGACTATCTCATTACATAGCTTGAGACAACTTCCCCTGTTAATTCATCCATACAATAATAAATTTCATCTCATTGCATTTACATTCTTCAAGGGATCAACCCCTCCTCTTCAAAGTTCATATCTTGGTATCAACATCCTTATGTTAGACATCCATAGAGGGTATTCGATATTTTCTACAATAGATCATCATTTTTCATATTTCCAGTAGCACTTCCACTATTTGCAACTAGAATTTTCAGTTTTACAGACCAATTTCCTTCAACATATTCATATTTATTTTTGTGTAGTCAAAAATTTAATATGTGTCTCTTAGATCATCAAGCATTCATAAAGGTAGTTGGGTAAACAATATCTTTTCCTATGAAATCATCTAACTTGGAATTCATGCACAATTGAACTCTTAAAATCCCTTTCCCTTCACATTCAACTTCCTTATCCATTTCACACTCCATTTAAATTCCCTTGAATAATTTGTCCATCCACCTTTTAGCATCGTTAAAATTTTGATACCATTAGGGTGAGACAAAACTTTCCCACTCAATTCTTATGTTGTATTCCAGACTCCAAAGAAAAAGCACTTCCCTTGTCTTATATCCATCATGAGGAACACAAAGAAAAAATCTAGTTAAGATCCTTAAGTTTTTCTCCTCCTTGCCTTAACACAGTAAAAAGAATAAAAAACAAGACAAAGAGTGAAAGATGCATATTTCTGAAAAAGAAGGAAGAAAAGAAACAATTATATCATGCAAGGGAATGATCGGGATAACACTCACTCATATCTATTGTTGCATGAGGACATGCAAAGGATTAAGTGTGGGGGATATGCTAAACCTCGGTTTCACCATATTTATGATGATAATTTGATCTTGATATCACACCCATTTACCTTTCATTTCATCTGTTTACCATTTACACTACCACATATTGTTCATTTTTCATTATAAGAGCTTAGAGAGGCATGTGATTGATGAAATAAATAGTTTTCCATGTTACGATGATTACTTAGGATATATTTTCATTTTCCTAATTGCTTTTGGTGGTCTATCTATGATCCTAACGTTTTGTAGGAAATATGGTAGCAGACCACCACCTACAAGAAATCTTGTAGCAGATTGTGTCATGGGAATTCGGGTAGCATAGGAAATCTGGTAGCGCTTCCACATTCAAGGTAGTTGCACCTCATAAGGAAGAAATAGAGGATATTGGCACACTTACTTATACTAAGAGGGGGGGTGAATCGATATAAGACTATTTTTTATATTCTTGTAAATGTTTTGAAACTGCACAACAAAAATATGGCTAGCAAATGACATACACAGTTTGCAGAGAAAATATGAGAAAAGAAAAACATGAGAGAAAGAATGGAAGAATTCTCGTTAACCAAATGAATGAATGATAATTTACACATTATATACTTTGTATAACTCAACTAATGCGCACTAGGGGAGAAGCCAATGCGCCATAGTGGTGGTCTAGAGTGATCTGGACACATACCAACAGTTACGGGAGTAAACTGCCACCTAGTCTAGTCTCTCAAAAAGTTACGGGAGTGAATTGCCACCTAGTCTAAGTTAACTAGTCTCTCAGTATTCAGTTAACTGACCGGAACAAAGTGAAGTGAGGAGGATATCAAGGAATCATGAGTAATGCGCTAGTCTGGTGATGATCCCAAGGACATTGTGCATTAACTGGTGGTGATCCCACTGTTGCATGGTGATAATCCCAATGTGGCATCTAGACTCCACTCAAATGATCAAACCGAAGTGTGAACTGAATAGAATATTCTCCCTAAAATATAGGAGAATGAATAATGACTAATAAACATAGGGAAAATCTTGGGAAAAAAATCCTAGGTGTGTGTGAAGTATCTCCAACACCCGCCCTCAACATCACTATGGTGAAAATAAAGAATGGATCCCAGAAACGAGGTCGTGTTAGTACCCAAATACAAAATATACACTGAAATAAATGAGGAAAGAGGGAAAACCTCATGGGAACCTCCCCCCCCCCTCAAAGTACAATGTATGTAAAAAAAAGAATTGACAATTGCTAGGAAACTGTGCCCTTCACTCCAAGACGACTGTGTAGAGAATGGAACTTCTGCTCAGTGAAGGTCTTGGTGACGACGTCTGCAGTCTATTCTGTTGAAGGACAAAACTATAGGTTGATGATCCCCTCGTGTACTAAGTCCCAAATGTAGTGCATGTGGATCTTGATGTGCTTCGTCCACTGCCTCTGAAATGGATCTCTGCAGAACTTCAGAGTGCTATGGTTGTCACACCAGATGATGATTGACCAATGAAACTAAATGCCCAATTCAGTGAGAAAATGTTGTATCCACATAACCTGAATGGTTATGTTAACTACCTCTCTGTACTTTTCCTTGGCTAAAGATAGAGCAATAACAACCTGCTTCTTGCTTGACAAACATATCGGCCCGTAACCAAGACTGAGTGAGTAACCATATGTGGACTTGCAATCAATGTTATCACCGGCCCAGTCAGAATCAGTGAACCTGATGAGTTCCGATATAGATTCTACTACATAATGAATCCCAAAGGTGATGATACCCTATACGTATCGAAGGATATGATTTGCAACCTTCCAATGTAGCTTATGCGACTCCTGCATGAACCTGGAGACTGCTCCAACTGCATAAGAGAGGTCTGGTCTGGAGTGTGTGAGATACAGAAATATCCCTACTAGTTGTTTGTACAATGTGATGTCAACCAATGGAGTGTTCCCACCATCCTCAATTCTGACTCCTGATAGGAAAGGATTTGGGGCAGACTTGAAGTCTCTCATGTGAAATATCTCAAGGATATCTCATGCATTCTTGGCCTGAGACAGTTTGATGCATGATGCATCCTAACTGATCTCGAGTACAAGGAAGAAATGTAGCGGATCCATGTCCGTCATCAATAACCTTTCATGCAAAATTCTCTTGACTGCAACAATCACTGAAGTCGAGCAACCATTGATCAACAAATCATCAACATATAGAACTAGGAGTAGAAGTGAATCAACCGTCCTGGGCATTTAAACATTCGGGTCTGATTTACAACGTACAAAGTTCTGTGACAATAGGTAGGAGTCCATCTTGGCATACCATGCCCTCGGGGCCTGCTTGAGTCCATAAAGAGACTTCTTCAGTCAACAGACCAAAGATGAATCCTACAGAAATCCATGGGGCTACTCCATATAGATCTCCTTAGAGATACCGTTGTGAATAAATTCATTCTTCACATCCATCTGATGGACTTCCCATCCCTTTCCTTCCACAATGGAAAGCGAAAAATGTATGGAATCCATCTTTGCTACTGGAGCGAAGGTCTCATCATAGTCAATGCCATGCATCTGCTGAAAGTCTTTGGAAACTAGCCTGGCTTTGTATATGCTAACCTGTCCATCCGCTATGCTCTTGGTCCTATAGAACCATATGCACCTGACAAGTTTCCTTCCTGAAGGAAGGGGAACCAGATCCCAAGTATGGTTCTTGAGGAGGGAAATTTACTCCTCCTGCATGGTGGATGACCAAAAGATATTTCCAACATCCTCGCCATAGGAATGTGGATATGAAGACTGAACCAAGAAAAGATGTATGGGTGGTGTCGGTTTAGTGGCAATGAGTGCAAGAGGAGGCTACTTGAAGTTAGATTGAGTCGTCCTAGTATCAGCTGGGTCCCCAACAAGATCTATTGCATCCTGAAGAGTAGTCTTGAACCACTTGGGCCTCGGCTTTGGCTCTGCATCTGACTGTACTAAATTTATATCTGGATCATCTGAATCATTTGAATCAAAACTCTCATCTGAAGAAGAGTCGGCATGTGCATGATCATCATCTCTGATAGGTGGAAGAACAAAAGTCTCTGCATGCGACTGTTGAGGTACATGCGAGACACTTTCCTCGAATTGGATACTTCACTCAATGATGAGTCGGTTTGAGGAAAGATCAATGAGTATGTATCCCTTTGCACCGTTGGAGTATCCAAAAAATATACACTCTGTGCTCAATGGATCAAGTTCCTTCCTCTTCTCAGAAGGAATCCTGGCCCATGCAAATGAACCAAAAATACGGAAGTGGGTCACTTCCGATTTGAGGTTGATCCAAGCCTCGTAGGGGGTCTTATCCTTGAAAGATATATGGGAAGATCTATTTTGGATGTAGGTTTCACAATTCAATGCTTCATCCCATATTCTCAGTGGAAATGACTTTGCAAGTATCATGCAAGATGTCATCTCTTTTAGAGATCTATTTTTCCGCTCAACAACTCCATTTTGTTGTGGAGTATAGGGAACAATGTGCTGCAACTGAATCATGACCTCATGACAAATATTTTTTATCTCATGGTTTACATACTCTCCCCCGTTATCTGTTCGAAGGACTTTGATTTTCTTTACTGACTGTGTCTCAACAAGGGATTTGAAATCTTTGAGCTGTTGAAATACTTATGATTTTTTTCTGAGAAATAAAATCCATGTGAAGCGTGAGAAATCATCAAAAACAATGAACATGTACCTTGATTTATTGATTGATGGATGCGGAAAAGGGCCCATGAGGTCACTATGGATCAGATCTAAAGGAAATTAATCCTTTTGAGTCTTTCCTTTGTAGAATTTCTCTTGAGGGTGTTTTCCAAGAACACGTCCCTCACAAATTCCTTTGGAGAAGTGGATGTTGGGTAGACCATAAACTATTCCCTACTTTCTAGTTTGTTGCATATATCTGAAATTTAAATGCCCGAACCTTTTGTGCCATATCCTACTACTTTCATCAGCATGGGTAAGTAGTAATGCAAAATTTGGTTGAATAAATTCAGAAAATGTGTAGAGTCTAGATTGATGATTTACCTCACCGGTAGCAACCCTGGAATTGGTTTTCATGTCATATATATTCACTACATCAGGTGTGAATATGAATCTCTTTCCGGTGCCATAGTTTGTCATCTAATACATGGAAAGAACATTGACGAAAAGTTTGGGAACGTGTAGCACATTCTAGAAGCTTTCGTTTGTGAGTTCAATTCTTCCTTTACCGGTGACCTTGACTAAAGAGTTGTCCCCCATAAGAATATGAGGACCTTTGCATGCATCTAATGAATAATAGACTTCTTTTGTGTCTTCCATGTGATGTGATTCACCTAAATATACGATCCAAGCATTGAGAGAGGAATTGATGGCAATCAAAGCACGGTTATAATTTCCTTTCATGAGATTTTGATCTTCTGGATTCTTCTTCTTGGCACCCTCAGGGATGTGATCTCCAAGGTTGTTTTTTTGAAGTATTTGGGATATTTTATCTATCTGTTTCTACATACATGTATATTATGTATGGAATCCTTTATGGCAGTAAGTGCATTTCTCCCCTTTTCTTCCCTTTCCACCTTTGGATCCGGAGGCATCGTTGAAGGGTTTTGAGTACCCTTCCTTCTTTGGATTTGCATGTTCTTTCCTTTTGTCTTTGTATTTATATTTATGATATTGATGAGTGCTACCATCTTGCATAGTAAGTGCATGAGCCTTTGGGCCTTTGATTTTTCCCATATTGATGAGCTTGTTCTGCTCTTGTGTCAGAGACTCGATAAAGGCCTCAAGAGAGGGCATCGTCCATAGGGCTCTAAAGGCGAGCCTAACTAAACTAAATGTAGATAAAAAAACTGAGTATTCCAGACCAATTTTAGAGAGAATGGTAAGAACCACTTGTTTCTCCTCCTTATATTTATCAACCCCACAAGCCTTGAGTTGCGACAACAAATCCTTATATTTGGTAAAGAAATCTTGGAGATTGTCGAAGGTTTTTGGATCCAAAGTGAGAAATTCCACCTCAAGCATGTATCCCTTCATCTCATCTTGTTTTCCAAAAATCCCTTCCATGGTGGTCCAGGATTCATTGGGGGTTTTACAAGAGGATATGTGAAAGAGGAGTTCAGGAGAAATGAGATTGCAAATAGTTCCAAACGCTTTATCCATTCGATTTAGATACTTGGATTTTTCTATGGCTGATGTGGGTTATGTCTCTGTGTTCATGTTTAACATGTATAATCTTCTCCTTCCACGCAAATAAATTGTATGGTGTAAGAATGAATTCTTTTGGAAATTCCATTTTTCTGTTGTCTTCAATCTTCGATACCTACAAACATAATCTGGTGTTTATTTTTCGTAGCAGTCCATCGGATCTGATACCATGTAAATATGTTGAACCTTCATAGAAAATATCTAGCTAGCATATCACATACACAGTTTGTAGAAAAAATATGAGAAAAGAGAAACATGAGAGAAAGAATTGAATAATTATCATTAACCAAATGAATGAATGATGATTTACACTTGATATAATCTGTATAACTCAAATAATTCACATTGGGGGAGAATCCAATGCACCATAGTGGTGGTATAGATTTATCTAGACACACACCAATAGTTACGGGACTAAATTGCCACCTAGTCTAGTCTCTCAGGAAGTTACAGGAGTGAACTGCCATCTAGTATGAGTTAACTAATCTCTTAGTCTTCAGTTAACTGACTGAAACATATTGAAGTGAGGAGGAGATCAAGAAATCATGAGTAATGTGCTAGTTTGGTGATGATCCCAAGGACAATGCACATTAGCTAGTGATGATCCCAATGTTGCATAGTGATAATCCCAATGTGGCATCTAGACTCCACTCAACTGATCAAACTGAAGTGTGAACTGAAGAGAATATTATCCTAGAGGAATATTCTCCCTAAACTATAGGAGACTGAATAATGACTAATAAACATAGGGAAAACCTTAGGAAAAATAAATCCTAGGTGTGTGTGAAGTATCTCCAACAGGGAGTGAATCGGTACAAGACTACTTTTTATTTTCTTCCAATATTTCCTTACAATATTTATCAATATTATTATTTTATCAACTATAGCAGTTAATGATAAATATACAACCATGCAATCCAAAATACATAGAGATTAACATGGAAACCCAAATGGGAGAAAATCACAAAACAATTATTTTATAGAATCATGTAGGCACCAACCTATTGTTACAATGTTTGGAGGCACCAACTTGCAGGAGACACTAATCCCCTTGGGTGAACACCAACTCAACTCTCCCTATAGGCACCAACCTACAAATGTTATATTTGCAGGCACTAACCTACAGGAGACACCAATCCCCTTGTATGAGAACCAACTCATCTCTCATTATAGCCACCGACCTATAGTTGCTATATTCATAGGAAAAAACCTACAGGAGACACCTGTCCCTTTGGTTCAGCACCAACTTCGATCTCCCTATAGGAACCAACCTACAACAACTATATTTGCAAGCACCAACCTGCACAAATATGTTGCTCTATATTTATTGTTACAACTATAATGTCCCCCATTACCACCACTTACAAAATTCTTTGATACCAATTTGTAACATCCCTAGATTACTGCTAAGCAATGCCACTCCAAAATCTAGTGCACATATTCTACACTATAACATTAATCTACACAAAAACACATGAGGTAGCGTGCATGATTCCAAGATGGATCACACCACACAAATTTTCCTCTTTAGAAACTAATTATAATAACATAATTAACACCTAATACAACTACGTGCACAATCATTCATAACACACAAGTATTACTGCACATGTAACCACTCTAAATACATGGTTACTACTGTGCGTGCAACCACTTTGGCCCCGCACACAAATTTTGTTCTCCTTGTGCGTGCGGTATGCTTCACTGCGCACACATCGAATCTAGTCTCTTGTGCGCACATATTATTTCCCTACGTGCACAAAAATTCTAGCCTCACCTCAGAAAATCATGACCATTATTACAAAATTAACTAACATGAATACTTAATATTTGTCATGCTCTGCATGTGCGACAACAAATACTGAGTAACAACATCATGCTTTGCATGTGCAAACATCATTATACAAAATAACGACAAATGATCATATGAAACATCATATAGGAAATAAACCCATATCAAACATAGGTAAATAAGCACACAGTAAATTAGACAATCACATAAAGGACACTTATGTTTTTATAAAGAGTCACCAACTATGCATCACTCATAGACTATGTTGCTCATAAAATTTCAGAAACAGGTCACCCCTGAGTTAGGGCTTAAATCCACCAAGGAAAAATAATTCCTAATGCTAGGATAAGGTTTGATAATCAACAAAATTTCTTAGTCCAAGGTGTCCAACTGTTGCAACTAGCCTACAGTCTCTCATTCCCACATGTTTGTCCCACCCCAGGAAGTGTGCCCCTTCTCTGCTCAATAGTCCCTTGGCTACCCCACTTCCCTTCTAGGGCTTCAACAATAGGCCAAACAAGAAGTCTCATAGCCTTGTAACTAATGCCTAGTGCACCAGGGAAAAATTCCTGGAAAATCTCTCACCTAGAGAGAATGCTCACGGGCCTAAAAACCCGCCTCTTCGACAACAAACACTAGAAAATTTGGGTCATTTTGCGACGACCATTTCGACGCTCTTGCAACATTATGTTGTGGATATTGAGATGAATCTTGCCCCCCCCCAAACGTTTCTTCACGTGTCGTGGCAAGTGTGACAAACATAGGATATCATCGCAAGAGCGAGGACCCAAGGAGGTCGTCGCAAGAGTGACAACCGGAGGAGGTCATCGCAAGAAAAACAACCTAGGGAGATCACCACTAGAGGGATGACCTAGGGAGCTCTTTTCTAGAGGGACGACCTAGGGTGCTCATCGCTAGAGGGACGACCTAGGGTGATCGTCGCAAGAGAGACGACTGGAGTAATTATTGCGATGAAATATTCAAGGATAATGTATCGTCGAAGGTAATGATAGTTCGTCGTAAGAGCGAAGAAACATCAATAGTTGTGAAAAACTATCAATACTATCGACAATATTATTCGTCGCAAGAGAGACAAGCGAAATAGTTCTTGCGAAAAACTATCAATACTATCGACGATCTCATTCGTCACAAGAGAGACGATCTGAGTAGATCTTGCGATGAACTATCAATACTATCGATGATATTATTTGTTGCAAGAGATACAACCAGAATCATCGCAAGAGTGACGAAGCCTCGATATTTGCATCAAATTACTATCAATACTATCGATGATCTTATTCGTTGCAAGAGCGACAAAATATATCTATTTAAAAAAAATAATAATAAATATTAATGGAAGAGAGTGCCTTTGAGGGTTATCAATTACAGTATCTCCATAACATATGGGTCATATGGGTCACTATATTGATGGTGATTGCATGCCAACATCTATCAATCTGGTCATTTTAGAGCCCTAACACGACTAATAAGTAATATTTGTTTCATATGTTTTATTGCGTCATTATTCAAATTTTGATTTTTAAGTATTTAAGTTATTTGATTGACTCTTGAAAATCCACAAAAATGATCTACCATTTCATCAATTATGGTATCATCCACCATTGATGCAACTAATATTGTTGCAATTGATGTTTCCTCTACTACTGTGGAGGAAGAATTGATTGTAGAGTAGTTTTTGATATCTAAGGTATAACTAACTCCCACTCTCAAACAACAGGTCATTCTAAATTACTTCTAATGTATTGTTTTCATATATGTTGGAACAACATCATATGTAGGTTTATCACACCTCTAGATCTTCTAGAGATAGTCAGTGAAAAGTTGAAAATCAACTAGGAGAGTTGACATAGTGGTTGACATGGCATTCAACTGGTTGGGTAGTTAAACCAAAGCAAGTGACTAGTGCATAGAACAAGGTAGAATTCAAGGACTTCATTATATTCTCTCACCAATCTAAGTGGACCTTGTTTTCTTCACTTGAAGGGAGTTGGGTACATATTGGTGTTGTATAAGATGACTTTAATCATTGATCTATAAACAAGAATGTGATATGTGTTGTGTATGGAAATCATTTGGTTTCTTATACTTATATGTATGTTGAACTATGTTCAATTAGGATCAAGTGTTGTAACAATGTATTTAAATGCCTCCTCTTATTGGAATACCTAGCTCTATGATCTGCATATTTCCCTAGTTCTCCAACATGATATCAATGTTATTGGTTTTATATATAGTCAAATTTCTATTAGTATTTGGAGGTTTTCAATTGTATGTCCTTCTATCGAGTGAGATATATTTGGTAGATTGACTCGGGGTTTCAGAATGCAAAGAATCTTATTACAATTTCAATTTCAAAGTGCCCATTGATTACAAAAGCTTTAATATTCATATCTCTAAGCTTGTACGCTATAGTGAACCCACTACTTATTATGCATAATATATGAGACCGAATTACTTATGGACATGAGGTAATTAAGCTAGAAGGTTACTAATGAAATTGATTATGCCACATACTTAAACTAGAGATTATATGGGAATAGATTTACCTGTTACTCATCATGATGAGATTCACTAATGAAGCTTGTATTCAATGGAATCACTACTCCAATAGATGGTATAAGTATAAAGCCGTAACTATTACTATACATGCTTTGTAATCTCAATGTTGTAACCTTAGACACGGTGGTTTTACTTCAACTATGTCCTAAGTTGAACATTGTTATAATGGGTTTCATTAATTCCATCTTCCAGTATGTGTAAGCTAAGCTTAGCTCGTTATAAGCTTGTAACCCTTTACACACTAGTTCCAATCACGTAAGTTATTCACATAATCTTTACTATGATTGTTTACAAGAGAGTGGAATAGTACTATCACAACTAGTTAACAAAGGTTGATATCAAGCAATAGAGTATACACGTTAGGTAAACAATAATAGTACATGATATTCCATAATCAATCACACTCGATATACTAGTACTCTAAGCTGATACAATGGAGTTACTAGTACAGATTCCATGTGCTTCTCTTATTCCTTACCAATCATCGAGATATCATGCTCTTCTACTCGGAAGTGGTATCTATATCTCATTCATTTCAAATAATCTATTGCATAATTATTCTTATGCTTATACTATGATATCCAGGGGATTACTTATACACAACCCCAAAAAACCAAGTTGAAGTATTAGATTAGCTGAGTGAATCATATGATATGATGCACTAAAGGGAATCGTATATGCTACATACTTGGGTGTGGTTCATTATATAGAATGACTGTCCCCATAATGGCCCACAAATGATGGTAATGTAAAATAAATAAATAAAAGGAACCTTAAGAAGTCATAAAAAGAAGAAAAAAGACAAGACATACCCGATCTTCGATATTCTAATGTGTAGAAATGCATTGATACAACATCTAGAGCATTTGCAAATGTGTGAACTTCATACTGTAGTAAATAAAAAAAAAAATACATTTAGTTTTTAGTAAAAAACAAAAAATACTTTTAAGACATGTCAATAAATCCTAATAGAAATTAAAACCGACAAGATTGCAAATAGTAACCACCATTGATATTCTTTTTTGTAAAATCCATATGAGAGGAGATTAAATAGTGACACACACACACACATCTCAGATGTGACGTCCTGAATAAGCTCCTCTTGGTTTCAAGAATAATTTATTGGAGCCATCTGATCTTGGAGAAAACGTCCCTCAATCTGAAGGAGCAACAACGAAGTCAACATTGACTATGTTGTTTCTCCATTGGATCAAGAGAGGCTTTCTCCAAGAATAAACGACTCCAATAAATTTTTCTCTACTGAATAGGGCCAACCACATGAAGGTGGAATCTCCTATGGCCCTTCCCCCCTCACATCACTCTCAATTCCCCAATAACCAATCTATATTATACTAAAAAATATGAATTAAAAATACTCAAAATTGATAAAAAGTGATTGTAAAGATATAAATGAGGTTTATCATTCAAAGGCATATGTCATAAAAAAGAGTTTTTATAAATGAGATTTATCATTCAAAATATGTTCCAAATATACTAGCTATATAATGTACATTTCTGTGTCTTATACAATTATTATACATCATCAATTTCTTTCAGTCTTCTTTTGTGTTTTCTAGTTCTTAAGTAATTCATCTGTGTCCATGTCTTTGTTTATTGGGTGCTCTTCAACAGCTGATGTTTCTTCAGTAATTTCATGTCAAGCACGCCTGGTTTCGTACCCACGACATGGAGGATGCTGTGAGGGGAAATTTATTCTCACAATCCTATTCCAAATCTCTACACCTAAGCTAAGATGGGCTTGAATAACCCTAGAAAAGTTGCTAGATAAAATTTAATTAGCGCTTGATTTTAGGTTGTTTTTACTCAAAGGATTGGTCGTGAAACTGATGGCGTTTCGACTCGACTCTTTAAACCATGCAAGAGGAAAATGAAATGCAAGAATTTCAACTTCGATGAAAACTAGATATGGGAAGGAGAAAGAAGTTTCAAGCAAATAAATAATTTCTTGATTGATTACTATGTGGATCAATTGACAATACTATGAGATGTCAATGAAAATAATTCACAAGAACTTAAATTTTATAAAGTGTAACATAAGGTGGAAAATCAAAGGTGGTCACTGACGTTATTGTTGTCTAGTTAGAGCTTCATCCAAAATCCAACAAAAACTTCAACTCATTATTGGGAAAGGTGTAGAAGCATATGGGAAGCTTCATCCAAAATCCAACAAAAAAAATCAACCATTCACTTCCGTTGACATATGGAAAATAATTGGTACATCTTTCATCTGTTTGTGGCAAGGATGATATTCAAGAATATTCAACAATCAAGTAAAGGATTCTTTCTTCCTTTTTTATTTTACATAACACTAAGTTTTTCATTTGAACAAGAAACTAGATATATGCTATGTGACTTATGTGTATAGTGTGTAGGAAAAGCTCTTACTGTATGTACCACTTTGATGGTTCAAATGAGACCTTGAATAACTATTGAAGGAACAATTGTGAAAATCACTTTCTCTTAAAGTTCCCCGTGCATACCCAAATTAGATCACAATTTCAAAATATTGATGTGTCTTATTGATGAGGCAAATCAAATAGATTAGTCTTATTGATGGGGAAAATTCCCTTCTTATAGGTTTACATACTTCTCCAAGTCAAAACCATATTATATGTATTCACATCACTAAAAACTAGGAATTCAATATTATATGCATATGCAAGTAGCTCAAATATTGAAAGACATGCTCTAACTAACTGTCCAACTAACACATCAATATGTTAATTATTAAAAGTGTAAGAATCCCCTAAATGGTTGTGCCCTCAAGGAAGGAGTGACCCTCATTCCCCATGCTATCTAGTTGAGAGAGCTGACTGATTGGGAATTCCCAGGATTGCCTTGGATGATTTACTTGGTAAAGATGCCCTTATTTTGTATCAACTCCTCTTTATTTAGATTGAAAGAATTCCTTCCTTTTTACAAACCTTGAAACATGCCAATATGTTGAAAAATGTTTGTCAATTTTTTCCAACTAAATGTGGAGTTACATAGAGAAGCAGATTAAACTAGAGTTGTAGGCTATGCAGACCATCAATTAATATCAATGGTGAAACTAGTAGTTTGTCCATATACAAATAATAAGGATTGGAAAAATGTTGAATGAGATATATGGCATATGAGAGTTGCATAGAGAATCACTTTAGAGATCATCCCATGAGTGTGCAGATGAGGGCACTGTAATGAGGGATCATTGGTGTAGTGCAAGGAGAACTGTAACTCATTATGGGGCTTTGGTGACCCAACGTGAAAGAGGATATCGTAGACATCAAAATGGTGATTCAAAATTGGTGTATCGTAGACATCAAATTGGAGATTCTTGAGATTTTATATTTTTACTCTCTCTTTCAAATCCTTTAATGCATCACCAATACTATATAAAGGATTTGTGTTTATTATTCCCAATGATTGAAATGATTTTGCATATGAAGATGATAACTTCATATCATAACTAGGATCCATTTGCATGTCATTATAAGGGACTATCGATGGCTTAGAAAAACTTTCACTAAATGTAGTACCTTTCATAAAATCACCCCCCTCTCTATTAATATCTCTAGGAATAATATCATTCTACAAATAAAAAAGAACAACATCTACTAAGGCTTGGTTTGCTGCATTTAGATTTTCATTCTTTTAATTAAATTTGGAGTATATTAAGAATTTGGTAGTGTATGATTATCATCCACTTAAGAAGAAATTTCATTAGATTCAATTGATTGGTGAGATCTTGTACAAGGATCTTCATTGATTTCAATAGTTTTAACAAGTTCATGTTGTTATATCTCTCAATTTTTTTGAAAATGAAATCTTATGGTGGTGATAGTCTACCCATCAGATAGAATAAGCACAATGGCCCATCACCATGAGGGAAGAATTTAAGACAACCTTGAAAGATAACTTTTATCCCATGGGACACCTTGATGATGCATACATATAGTGACAAAGATTGTACTTAAAGAAAGGCTATTTTATTCTAAACTTCATTGCAAAGCACCACCAAACATTGATTAAGGTGAATGATAAAATCCATAAATGATTGAGGGTTCTCAAAATCAATGCATTCTTGCACTAGTACCTTATGGAAGAAATGGAATTCCTAACTATGAACAAGTTGGGTGATGCTTATTGCAATGAATTTGGAAGGGAAGTTCAAGAGATGTAGTGGACCCAACAAAGAGTGCAAATCCAAAGGGTGGAAATCATAGTTCCATTCAAAAAATATCCGCTTGATATGTTGCATTTATCCTCAACACCCTATTTTGATTTTTCATGAAGAATTATTTTGTGACCATCTGGTTTGGTGAAATTATACAGTTTGATCCACGCACAAACATCTCAACTCAAACAACTTCTCATCATTAGAAATGTGAAGTGAAATGCAGAGATTGGTCAACAAGAATTCTTGCTCACAAGTTATATATCCGGATGCATACGATGCTCTCATTGTTGAGAGATTCACATGAAGTTCTAAATTTGGTCAAAGATTTATCTTTCCTCTGGTTTGGACATTCACACAAGGACATAAAATCATTGAAATATCTATAGACTTTCAGGTTGTGTTACAATAAGATGTCAACTATTTTCCATTGACAATATCATTCAAATATATGGGAATCTCCTACTAGGGGTAGAGCATAAAAGAAAGATCCATTGCATCAAAGAAATCAATCGATCAAAGAACGAGGAATGAATGGTCAATGAGATTGGGCTAGTGGATGATTTATTGAGCTCGTCCAGAAGAGATATTCCCTCCACATTAATCATGTTCTCTTTGTTTCAGCAAAATCCTCTTACAACCATTAGATCCTAAGATTAAAGAATACAAGTTTATTAATGATAAAAATCTAATGGAGAGAGGGAGATCATACTAGCCTCCATAACCTATATTAGTACCTTACATTGATCGTAGCTTTCTATAGTGATGATCCTAGAAGAGATTAATTATTGAAAAATGTTTCTGATATTTCTTGAATAGGGTGTTGTTTCTGCTTGAAGTTTTTTCTTATTATGTGTTGTTGTTGGGAAAGTTTAACACTACCTGCATATTTTTGAGAGAATGATTCTTGAGGTATTGTAGGATTCGAACCATCATGTCCCTTTGTAGCCTGTTCTTCATTATTTTCCCACACTATATATAATAAAACCCTAAAATAAATTTCTAAAATAAAACCCTACACAATGTCAAATGCAGAGGTACTCAACATTCTTGGTGCCCTCGTAGTCTATCTTCGTTCCCTTGCAGTCTATCTACGTTCCCTTGTAGTCTATCTCTATTCCCTTACAGTGTATCTCCCTTCATGCCCTCAAAGTCTATCTTAGTGCCCTTAGATCACCCTTGTAGTCTATCTCCTCTCTGTGCCCTCAACTTACCCTCACAGTCTATCTTTGTGCCCTCGCATTCTATCGCCCCTCTGTTCCCTTGCAGTATATATCCTCACCTTCTCAGTCTATCTTTGTTCCCTCAACTCACCCTCACAGTCTATCTTCGTTCACAGTCTATCTCGATTCCCAAAGCTCACCCTCACATTCTATCTCCCCTTCGTTCCCTTGTAGTCTATCTCCTCACCCTCGCAATCTATCTCTGTTCCCTTAGTTTCATGCATAGTGATCTCCTTTCCCTTGGTCACGTGCACAATGATATCAATGGGTTTTGTTTTTGTTGTCTTTTATTTTAATTTGGGACATTTTATATCTTATATAATTTCTATTTGTTATATTTCTATTTGTTTATTTATTTATTTTGGGTTATGCTATGTTTTATGTATAATATACATAAATATATTATTTATATATATTATATAAACATGATATATTACATATTACATAATTAAATATTATATTATATGATGATGATGATGATGATGATGATGAGGACGATGTTGATGATGACGAGGATCATGATGATGACAATGATGAAAACGATGATGAGGATGATGTGTAATGGTTTAATGTAATAGTCCATCTATTTAGGATCATAATGGTTAGAGGTTATAGTTTTTGTGGCCAAAATGCATTAAGGGAAGATGACGATGCCGCCGCCACCGACGACAATGATGATGATGATGAGGAAAGTATTGTTTCTAGTGGTTCTTCATTATATCAATCAATGCATTTTTTTAGTTCTGTGAGATCCCATTGGCGCCCTTATAGAAACCATATGGTGTTATGTAATCCATTGCCAACCATGGAACCATCTACTGATATTTTTGTTTCTTTTGACCAACCAGTGGAGTGAAGGGATATTAAAATATATATACGATATTAGAGGGTGAGGGTTAAATGTACTTGAATATTATATCTTTCCTTATGATCCATATACCCCATAGGATGTGCAGGGGAAGGGGAATCAAGTTTTTTAGGGTTCCTTTATTTTAAACCATTCGTTCTAAGCCTATTCCAACAACTCTCTTTCCTATTATCCACTAAAACATAAGGTGTTTACAACACCATGTACTTGACAAGTGAAATTATTGTGGAGAAACATGTGATTGGTTGTCTTAGCATTTTATCTAGATAAAGCTTCATATTTGGTCGACAATAACCTTGCCAACATTAGCTGGTGCATATTTTTGCTTAAGGTTAGGGCATTTAATTCAAGCCCTTGCAGAGCTATCAAGGAGGTCATTGGCATAATTGATGTGTTGATGGAAGGGATTGAAGGCCAAGATCCATCCACCAAAGGATTTCCCTCTAAAAGGATCAACAATAACCACCAGAGATGATGATCATTAAATGATAACATTGTCTTGAGAGACAACGCTTTCTTGAGTAACTCCACTCAATTGACAACATGCACATTCGAGACAATATTTTGGGTTTTTAAACCACATCACTGTGACTATTTTCTTATCTAGATATATCAGATGACTTACATCCATGTGGGTGTTAAGTCCTTTACATAACCCATATTCCTTATACCTTGCAATTCATTGAAATCTCAATAGGAGTCATAGATAAGTGGGATTAGACACTTGGAGGAATTTGAAAGGTGTAAACTTACACATCAAGCATGTTCATGCTAGAATCATGGGGTCATTGGACTCAAGGGTGGTTGAGGATTTAGAATTATACATATATGTGGATAGTTTGAGGAGAGTGATCATTTTGAAGGTGCTTTTCCTCTTCCTACAAACCACCAGATCACCTCTCATTGACAATTTGTGTATTGATCCCTTTTAGTTTTGGGTTGTTAGTATTTTCAATTGCATGCACCATTCAATATAGTCAACATTCAAATGGATATTTTTACTATAGGGTTATAAATCCTCATCCCAATGCCCATATGCCTCCAACCTTGTGATCTAATCATTTGGTGACAAGTGTCATGAAGGGTGATTCCTAAGACTAGGGGTAACTTTCAATTCAAGGCTAGGAATGACCAAACCCACATCAAGTGAAGGAAGAAAATTAAGAAGGTACATGTGCTATCCCATTCCATGTCAACAACAACACATCCATTCATTGGGAACACTAAAACCCCACAAATCTTGTAGGCATGCCAATGCCACAATGACTCCACTCGGGTTCTTGCAGTTACAATCTCTTGTAATTAAACCTTATTTATTGATTATCCGTCTGGATGAGGGGGGAAACTACATTGATAGACATTATACACACCCTATTGATGACTCCACTAAGGTAATAAATTACATTATGTGTAAATAATTCTTGGCCCATCAATTATCCTTCCTAAGGGATGGGTACAAATATAGGAGCAGATGATAATAACGGGGTTTGCCATTAAATATTGGTGTTAGAGAGATATTACCCATTTTATAGCAGATAGAAGAAGGAATTGACCTTCCATACAAATAAAGGAATTATAACTTCTATGCATAGAGACAAAGACATTGTTTTTTAATCTAGAGTCAAAGATAAATCCAAGATACCGAATTGAATGAGGCAACTAGATTTTTTTTCATAGTCTAGATCATGGGAGCCACTTCTTAGGAAGTATAGTTTTTGTGGAAAGGTAAGAGGAGTTGTGATCTAATGTTAGATTCCACTATATAATCACATAAGCACTTGAAGAGAGCCCTTTGCAAATGGAGTTATTTGCAGTTTGATAATGGAAAGTAGAGCCTAAGATTGAGAAGAAGGGAAGATTTCAGTAAGCAATGATGAAGCAATTCTAGAATATGTGGATAACATTGAAGTTTCCTTATATGTGAAATAAATAATTTGATATTTCAAGAAAATAGTGGATTCATTCCTCCAAGTTGTTAATTAGCTAGATGGCAATGATTCTTAATAATCAATGGAAATTATTGAGAGACGATAGAACTTTTGGAAAATATGTTCTTAAAAAATCCATGAGATCCTTGGTAATTGTAATCGATTACATCTTGAGTTAACAAATGAAGCATCTTCTTCTAGTTGGATTTTTTCCATAGGGTTTCTCCAAGATAATTATCTATGTACTATCATGTCTGATTGTAGTATTTCTTACACCAAGTTCATTACATTTCCAATACTAAGATACCATTAAATTAATTACATTTTTCATCACAACTATGACACACATACATTGTATATACATTGTAGAACCTGAAAGAAAAATGAAAAAAGGATGATGCAAACTTAAAACTTGTGTCAACCAATTTGTGTACTTTGAAATAAAAATAAGTTTTATGGTTTACATTATGAATTGACGATGGAAACAAGTGAGTGTGTGAGTCAAATTTGAGTCCAGAAACCCTCCCATATCGTTAAGGCATGCAAATAGTCTATCCATGTCAAATTTCAGTGCATACAGAAACAATTTGAAAAAATTTCAACGTTGGCCCCATTCATAGGTCATTGTTGCCCATGTCTAGTCCTAGTACAATGTATTTTCATTGTTCCTTTTAAAATTCATTCGACACACACGTTCCCACATCTAGTATTTCAAGGACATATTTTTATGGTGTTGATTAAACAATGAAAAAAAGGAGGGATTTTTCATCACAACTATGACACACATACATTATATATACAATGTAGAACCTGAAAGAAAAATGAAGAAAGGATAATGCAAACTTAAAACATGTGTCAACCAATTTGTGTACTTTGAAAGAAAAATAGGGTTTATGGTTTACATGATGAATTGATGATGGAAAAAAGTGGGTGTGTGAGTCAAATTTGAGTCTAGAAACCTCCCATATTGTTAAGGCATGCGAATAGTCTATCCATGTTAAATTTCAGTGCATACAGAAAAAGTTTGAAAAAAATTCAACATTAGCCCCATTCACAGGTCACTGTTGCCCATGTATAGTCCTAGTACAATGTCTTTTCATTGTTCCTTTTAAAATTCATTCGACACACACGTTCCCGCATCTAGTACTACAATGATATGTAATAACGTCAATAAACAAGTACTAGTTGATATAAATTGCACAAGCTTCATCAGTTATTTCTTGTCTTTTTTTTTTAGCTCTCATCTAAGTACTTCTTTACTCCATAAATTAAACACTATTAGTACAAAATAATTATTTAAATATGAAATTCCCTCTAGCGCCTTCTTCTTTCCACCAAACGCATGGGACTAATTGAAATATCCTTGTTTTATACAACATAGGTGATGAAAATAAAGAGCACGACCATGACGATGATTATATTGTTGGGAGTTCCATGCACCACAACATTAATCCAAGAAACTTTGAATGAAATGAGGTCATGATCCGATATATAGAGTGGGTGTGTGAATACTCTTTGAGTTCGGAAACCCTCCCATATCATCAATTCATGCATATTTAAATATGACACTACCATGACACCATAATGAACGAAAAGAGGGATTTTTCATCACAACTATGACACACATACATTCTATATACAATGTAGAACCTTAAAGAAAAATGAAGAAAGGTTGTTGCAAACTTAAAAATTGTGTCAACCAATTTGTGTACTTTGAAAGAAAAATATGGTTTATGGTTTACATGATGAATTGATGATGGAAACGAGTGGCTGTGTGAGTCAAATTTGAGTCTAGAAACCCTCCCATATCGTTAAGGCATGAAGATAGTTTATCCATGTCAAGTTTCAGTGCATACAGAAACAATTTGAAAAAAAATCAACGTTGGCCTCATTTACAGATCATTGTTGCCCATGTCTAGTCCTAGTACAATGTCTTTTCATTGTTCCTTTTAAAATTTGTTCGACACACACATTATTGCATCTAGTACTGCAATGACATATTTTTATGGTGTTGATTAAACAATGAATGAAAAGAGGGATTTTCCATCACAAATATGAAACACATACATTGTATATACAATGTAGAACCTGAAAGAAAAATGAAGAAAGGTTGATGCAAAATTAAAACTCGTGTCAACCAATTTGTGTACTTTGAAAGAAAAATAGGGTTTATGGTTTACATGATGAATTGATGATGGAAACAAGTGGGTGTGTGAGTCAAATTTGAGTCAAGAAACCCTTCCATATCATTAAGGCATGCAAATAGTCTAATCTGTGTTAAATTTCAGTGCATACAAAAACATTTAAAAAAAAATTCAACGTTGGCCCCATTCACAGGTCACTGTTGCCCATGTCTAGTCCTAGTACAATGTATTTTCATTGTTCCTTTTAAAATTCGTTCGAGACACATGTCCCCACATATATTACTACAAGGACATGTAATAACATCGATAAACAAGTACTAGTTGATATAAATTGCACAATTTTCATTAGTTATTTCTTGTCTTCTTTTTTTTCTCCCATCTAAGTACTTCTTTGCTCCATAAATTAAAGACTATTAGTACGAAATCATTATTTAAATACGATTTTCCCTCTAGCACCTTCTTCTTGCCACTAAACACATGGGCCTAATTGGCATGATGTTGGTTTTGTACAACATAGGCGATGGAAATAAAGAGAACAACCATGGCGATGGGTATATTGTTGGGAGTTCCATGCATGACATTAATCCGAGAAAGTTCAAATGAAATGAGGCCGAGATAGGATATGTAGAGTGGGAGTGTGAGTCATATTTGAGTTTGGAAATGCATGCTCTTCTTGCCACATAACTCATGGGCC
Organism: Picea engelmannii; assembly: GCA_009831015.1. NCBI lineage: Eukaryota > Viridiplantae > Streptophyta > Pinopsida > Pinales > Pinaceae > Picea > Picea engelmannii. Next base: position 1,223,382 of record ML788448.1, read on the forward strand.
AAGTTCTCATGTTTTCAAACAATTTCAATGAATATTCTATATAAATGACAAACACGTTCATCGAAACTTCGTTGATGCAATACTATGACAACAATGATGACATCTACGATCATGATGTTACAAAAATGAATGAGCTTCTCTTGGTTTCAAGAATAATTTATCCTCTACTGAACAAGGCCAACCGCGTGAAGGTGGAAGCTCATATGGCCCCTCCCCTCCCCCTCACATCACTCTCAATTCCCCAATACCCAATCTATAAAATAGAAAATAATCGAAAGCAACATAGTAAGATTCATGCATAGAAACTACCAAAACAAAAATTAATGAAGGTAAATGAAATTATGTGTTTGTAAATGATATTTTTAGCTTACCGTGTACTCTAGTATATTGGTGACTATTTTCAAGTTTCACATAATAATTAAACAACATGTAACATAGGATATAAAAACGTCACATAAAACTTAAAAACGTGTAATTAACCCATGACATAAGTACATTATTTTAAGGGAATAATTCATACAAATTAAAATATATAGTCGTGTACCTGATCCAACTCAAAATTTGTATCATCCTTGTTCTGTATCTTCTTCTTCATCGAAATTGACATCTGTATCATCATCCGGTTCAAAAACGGTGTTGAAAGGATTGACGATATCATCATCGTCATCAATGTCATTTTCGAGCATATTTTCATCTACTTCATCATCAAGAACTGCATTGTATCCTACGCCTGGATCATGATGTTATTCGTCTTCTTCATCTATCGACCCTGCATGATCTTCCAGATTTGTCTGATCTAACGAATCATATTCTTCTTCAATATAATCTTCTTCTTTTACATGAGTATACTTAACTGGCCTTCCTCTTGGATCATATCTAACAACAAATGACCAATCCATCTCACCTGGAACATTTGAGTAAAATACCTATTCACATTGGGTTGGAAAAACATAGTGATCATGTCCTCTTTCAAACATCATTGTTTTAATGATCGTAAATCCATTGGCATGTTGAATAACAGTTATTTCCTCATCACGTTCATGCATTTGTAACCTATACCATTTGACGTCGAACAAAACTAATTTGAAGGAATTAAAGTCACACTCAAGTGTATCATTCAAATACCCATAGTATCTATTTTCATATTCTCGAGGATGTGTGTCACTCCTAGAGGAAACATTAGTGACCTGGAATACTGCAATTATCCCACTATCATAAGTTTTCCTAGTTTCATCCAACTGTTTGATGTGAAATTTATGACCATTGCACCACATAGCCTTGTGGTGTTTCAACTGCAATATGTCAGATATGTAAAAGATGTATTTTCAATTAATAAATTAACATATTTATATAACTTGGAAATTATTTGAAAAATACAGTACACATGTAGTCACATTAATATAATATAAAATAAATGAATAAAATGGGTGAATTTGCTTGCTTTTCCATCTTTCAAACCATATGCTAAATCAATTTCCCTTTGCATAACATTGGCATCTCCGTTACGACAAGCTTCTCTAACCAATTCAGACAATCGTTTCCATGATAACCTACCGCCATGATGTTGTTTACATATTTCAATCCATACATCATCCAATCAAGTTTGTTTGCAATGTATAAATGCAATACATCCCAATCTTGAGCAACTGAATCAAAAAATCATAATTCACCAATATTAAATATTAGTTATAACCATGGTAAATATTAATAATTGATGAAATAACATATATTAATAAGTATGATCATATACACAAAAAATGAAAATTTATATGTATTAATATAAATATCCACAATTATTAATATATTACCTATCATTTTTTTCATTCTACCTTTCCCCAACAGGTGCTCCTGATCTTCAAATTTTTTGATGGAGTTCACATCTCAAATGCGATCCACTGCATGCATATTTGGCACTACTAATTTAGGAAGATACTGACTAATATACACCATGGATTGATATACCATATATCCCTCCACCATAGAACCCTCGGGACATGCTCTTTGTCTAACTAAAGCTTTCAATGATTTAAAGTGCCTCTCCACCATGCACATTGACCTTGTGTGTATAGGTCCACACATTTCAATCTCCTCAACTTGGTGTATGAGGTAGTGTTCTTCTGCATTGAAAAATGTTGGAGGTATATGCTTTTTCATTTCACACATTAGCCAAGGAATTTATCTCTTCCAATACTTTATATCATCTTCATGGATTTATTTCAATGACAACCATCTACATGAGATCATGACACAAGAAAATAACATGTTTCAACATAACATAATATATATTACATTACAAGTAAAACACATGTCATTAAGTACAACAACAAATTGAAAGAACATTTTTCATATAAATCACAACTACTTACCTCATGTATTTTCCAATATCATATATAACTTGTTTGGTGTTGTTGTCAAAGTCGTTTGGGAGAGATAGTGGTAGAACATACTGTAACAAAAAAATGAATCGTTATTTATTTTGACCAAAGTAGACAAAAAAAAATAAAAAACTTAAAAGATGTATAAGGCCAATATATAAATACGTTTACCAAAATTATTACCTTAATGAAGGTATGTCAATCATGTGGTTTTACCCCACCAAATTCACCTTTCTTTGTTAAGATATTATTTATGTTTGAAGCAAAACCCATGGGAAATTTAATTCTTTCAATGACCTCTTTTACATCATTACTTTGTTTCTCTGTTAATAACCATGGAAGGTCATTTTGGTCTCCATCGCTATTTGATCGAATCAAACTTCACATTGCATGATTGGCTTTGTGAATGTCAATACAAATTTTGGCAATTTTTTCTTTATCCCTCCTACCATCTATGATTCGCCATAACGTTTTTGTCACATTCTTCTCGATATGCATTGTATCAAACAAGTGAGCTATTTTTAGCTCCTCATAGTAGGGAAACCTCATGAATTGAGTGGGATAACATTTCATTCCTAGTGGAAGCCCATTATTAATACCTTCATGATGGAGGCCTTCATGAAGCATAAAATAAATCACAACAATAATTATCAAATACGGTAAAATAAATTCAATGGTTAAAATAAAAATTCAAAACATTACATATACAATACATAAAGAAATTGCATACCTTGAAGACTTCTATTATATTCCAACCTTCATAGGTGAGGTGTCATTCTTCATGGTTTTAAACCAGTCTCTTCTTTCCCATTGAAAATATGTTTTTCAGTAGTACAATACCTATGGTTCTTAGGGAGGAGGTGCCTATACTTATCAAACACCACCTTTCCTAAAATTTTTAAATGATGATACTTCATCTTAGGACCACAAACTGGAAATGCAAATTTACCCTTTGTTTGAAGACCTACAACAAATGGATTAATGTCAATTATACGATTAGATTATTTAAAAATTAAACATGCATGATATCTTTAAAAAAATATATAGTATTAAAGAGCAATAGAATGCTACGTATTACAAAAATGTGTTAGTCCTGGGGAATCATGAATTGTCCATAAGAGTATTCCATAGAATTTAAATTTCTTCTCCCTGATTGGTTTACATATGTCATACATAGTGATGCCAACCCATAAATTTAGTAGCTCGTCGATAAGAGGATCGATATATACATTCATATCTTTAACTTGGTACTTACCTAATTGTTTGAAATTACACATAATTACTACCATGATATGTATATATAAGTAAATAAATAAACAAAAGATATTATGCAAAAAACGAAACAAATGAAAATGTTACATTCAAAAAATTAATGTAAACAAATAACTGGAACAATCATTGTCAACATTATGTGCTCCCTCTTTATTGACATCCAAGGAGGAATGTTATTATTGATAACAAAAATAGGCCACACTGAGTAAATAGACCTAATCTCTTTGAATGGATTAACACTGTTAGCTGCCAATGAAAGGATAACATTATGAGGTTCATCTTTGAAATCTTCCCATTTTTCCTCAATTTCCATAAATGCATAACCATTGGCAGGAATTCGAAGAACACCATATCCACTTCTGTTACATGCATAGTAATCCATAAATTGTTCTATGCTTTCACGCCTGAACAATCACTGCAAGCATGGAATTATGGGAATATGACGAAGAACCTTTCAAGGCACCCTTTTTGTTACTTGATTGGTTTGATATCTACTGATAAGACATTGTAGGCATTCTTTTTTCGAAGCATGTTGTCCATAATATATAATATGATCATTAGGACATGCATCTATAGTTTGATAATCCATTCCAATGTCTTTCATAATGGCATGCAAATATCGATATGTGCAAGGTAAAATATTTGACGATGGTAACAAAAATTCACCTAACAATCCACAACATAAAAAATAACTAGTTAATGTAAAGAATATTAATCGTAAAAATTGCATTCTTATTTTACACATTAATTAACACTAAAAAAATAGAAAAAATTCAACATTTATGTATATGATATGAAACATATTACATACCTTAGGATCTGTGTCATACAAGTGTTCAAAAAATGATTTATAACCTTTAAGTTCACTAGAATCAATGTAGCGGAGAAAATATTTTCTCTTGAGCCTTCATAAAGTCGTTTATTTGCCTTTTATAATAGAGGTTCATCATAAATACCATCACTATCCCCATCCTCATCTAACTGAGAAAACAAATCTTGGATCATTTGATTTGTCCCATCATCTTCTTCCATGGGATAATTAAATTGATTTGTCCCATCATCTTCTTCCATGATATCCTCATTTGCTCGATCATGTTTCTCAGCTTGAACATCATTTCTACTACTACTTGGTGCAATATTCTACAGAAAGTTAGGGGGCAACTCTAACTTAATAAATATTCAGACAATACATACATACATACATATATATATATATATATATATATATATATATATATATATATATATATATATAT
>ML788448.1:1231759-1246045 GCA_009831015.1 Picea engelmannii
GGGGGGGGGGGGGTGAATCAGTGACACAACAATTATATCAATTTTTCATTTATTAGACAGAATTTTAACACAGTATTTTATCGTGGAACCCAATTGGGAAAACCACAAACTCTTTTCTATTAACTGCAATTTTTTTTTACATGTTACATAGAAGGAAGATGTACTTCCTCTTTGATCAACACTGACTAATCAGGATGCACCCACACCCTAGTTTACCACAGCACCAACTGGTAGGAGGCTACGACCCCCTCTTTAGTCAGCTACAATAGACAAGGAAGCACCAACTCCCTCTACAGGCACCAACCTGCCCTTGCACCACCTAACCACCCTTAATACATAGATATTATCTTTTCTTCTTGGAATCTACTTCAGCTTTTGATCTTCTGTTCTGAATTGTAGAGACATTTTCTTCTCAATACTCTTCCATGATTATATACTCTTCAAATGGTGTGAGTGTGACACAACTGTGTCCCTTCATTTTGACCATCGCACTTCTTCAATTAATTAGTATTAATTACTATTTATTTATTTTACCATAAAGGTTTTTCATAAATTGATCACAGTCATGGATCAATTTAATCCTTTATACTCGATCCCGAATCTCTGTTATTTTCATAGGGACCAATTTCTACGGAGTCGCTTCCTTCAAGGCATTTCATATGACCGATCATTACAGAACCACGGGCTTACCGAATATAGCGATGTATAACAATTTCCTTTTAAAACTCTTATATCATATGACCATCGACAGTAACCAAATGCTAAGAAAAATGAGTTCTTGAGCACTTTATTAAATCAATGGTTACAATTCGATCTTCTGATGTGATGAACGACTAACGAAATTTAGGCATTTTGACCTTTGGGTCTTCATCACTTCCAATATTTCAAAACTCTTGATTACGATATCACCGAAACAATTAGATGGTTCACGTTTATTTTGCAAAGATAGATCAACAGTCTGCTTTAGACCTTACACTCATCCTTTCACTGCTAAATCCGATGGCTATGACTTAATCATGCATTGAGATGGATGGTTGTCGTAATTTCGACACTTTTCCCTTCAGGTTTTCGTGACTTCCAGTATGTCAAATCTCTCGAAGCTGTCAATATATTGACATGTGTCCCTTTTGGAATTTCAATGTTCAGGACTTCGAAGGTTTCGAATAAACGTTTCTCCATTTTCCTCCGGAGTGATCACCTATTGTGTGAGTCATCAACGATGGAGACCGCTTGCTGTCGGTTAACATTTCCACTTACACTATCCTTCCACTGAGTAGATCGACGATCAAGGATGCTCGTGAAGTAATTTCCAGATCGGATGTCTCGTGTCCACTTCGGGACTCTGACATTCAGGATTTTGGGACTTGGGGAAAGTACTGATGGTATATATTTGGACGCAAAACTCTCGGAGTGACGTAAGTTTCTTACGTCACTTGCTGACGTGTCACGAGCCGAGTAGCTGCCACGTGTCACTTTGATTTGTGATTTGCACGTACCAGAAATGTCGATTCATATTGACACTTGTCATTCTTTGACTGTGCCACATGTCCTTGCTAACGTGGTCTGCTGACTAACAGTTATGATCCAATGGTCCTCGTATGTCCTCTAAATCGGTGGTCCTTATTCACTTTGAATTTCTGCACTCTGGGTATTTCAAATCTCAAACTAACGGGGCGTAAGTTCCTCGCTTCTTTATACTTGAAGTGAATTCTATTCATTGATCAGGTTCTCTAGATTAATGGTTCGATCTATTCTGCAATGCAACTCTTGTAGCTTTATCCTGTCCTTCCACTTTAACACGATCCGATGGCTAACGAGTGTCGGATTTAATCCGATGGATGACGGGTATTCAACTAATCCAAATCTCAACCTTTTAGCCCTGCTTATCCTAGCCTTCCACATTGATATGATCCGACAACTGTTGAGATTATCGAAGTAGATCAACAGTCGATGATGATTGCGGAACTACAATTTACGAGTGATTTAATTTTCCTTTCAATATTCGCAATCTATCCCTACCGTAGATTTTTCGATTGCGCATCTAACGGTCACGATTTAATATGACTTAAACTGGTCATTAGTTGGATCAACCGCAGTCGTAGATCATTGAAGCTGTGTGATCTGATGATCTAGAATGATTGTGGGATTGTAACTAGCAAGTGGTTTAATTCTGCTTTCTCGCTCCCCGCAATTCATCCCTGTCGTTGATCGGGCGATTTCACATCAATGGTCATGATTTGATCTGGGTTTCATTTGTGCCATACCTACTGATTTTCAATGCATCGATCTCTTTTGAGCTTTGATTTCTGTGTTTTCTAACCCTCCTGAGATTTTATCATTGGATTGTTGATCCTATCGTGATCAACAATAGTCACAAATTTCTTCAGCTTTAAGGTGATGTTCTTCTGTCGATTTTTTTTCTTCCTAAAATTGACCTCGTTGATCTGCTTACTATGATTGTTGACATCAATGACAACACTTGAATGAAAATTTGTCCAACAATCTCCCCCTTTGTCATTAAGGGCAATACACCAACTTTATACACAATCTCCCCCTGCGGTGATGCTTATGTCCTCTTAAGTTACTCTCCCCCTTTGACATCAATGGAAAAGGGTTTCTTCTCCGATGATATGTCTGTATAAATATTTCTTTGACCATTGGTAACACTTCCTGCAATCACACTTTTCCTATCATAACTGAATGACTCCTTCGGACGTTGATTGTTATCTCCCCTTGAATAGGTTCCAACTGATGCATTATTTTCTTGAGAGATTTAGGTAGGAAGAAGGATTACTCCTAATTTTTTCCTGAGGTATTCTAATGCATCTTTGCTTAAGGGTTTTGTAAAAATATCTGCCACCTGTTCTTGTGTTGTAACATTTTCCAATTTAATGTTTTTGTTTTCAACCTAATCTCTTAGATAGTGATACTTTATGGGAATGTGTTTCAATTTTGAGTGTTGGACATGGTTCTTAGAGAGACTTATCGCGCTTGTATTATCACAGTGGATAGTAGAGGGTTCTTCAAATACTATTTTGATGTCTTGTAGAGTTTGTTTCATCCATTCCACTTTTGTGAAACATTATGCTGTTGCAATATACTCGGCTTCAGTGCTAGACAGATAAATTGAGGACTAATTCTTGCTTATCCAAGTTGTTAGCACTGAAAGTCACACTTTGACTGCTAAAGTGTAAGCTCAACACCCATCAGAATGTAAAATATAATTTTGGTTTTGAATAGGTGGATCAACAAGATGGAGAAATAAAGGGAGAGGGTTGCAAACTGTAGATTAGTAGGCTACACCAATGGGCAATGGAGTCACAAACATTCTACTCATCGAAGGCACTAAAGCTTCTCAACAGAAAACAAGATTATATGTTGATAGGTGGAAGAATGAAGAAGGAAAACTTAAGATAGAATGTTCACTAAACATAGATCCTCTCAATTTAATGAATAAAAAAAGACTTGAATATAAACAATGACTGATGGGCAAAATACATTAGATCCTCTGTTGCTTAGGGATCCATAAATCAATGACAGCCTTTGATCCTCAAATTTTCAATATATTCAAATACGAAGAAATATAAATAAAAGAGTTACAATCTAAAATCACAGCTCTCATGAGTCTCCAATAGCAGTAATGCTTATAATCATAAAATGCCCATAGGCTTACAAATGAACACACATAGGAAAATTGTCTGATCCTACTCTCTATAGCCTCTCTTGGCTCATGAATCCAACCCCCCTACCCTCTTGTAAAATGAATATATATCCATATAGGTCCTTTCCAGCTCACCCATTCGAACTCCAACCCCTTTCTGAAAATAGAAACAACTACAAACAGAAAATGACACGTTTTAACTAATTTCCTACTTTTCACGAGGTGAAATTCTGAAAAATAGGCTTCCAAATGCCACTTGTAATTATCAAACCATAATATTTGTGTAAAATATGCAAACGGTTTTTGTAGACAAGTTCATTAGGAAGAAAAAACTCTCTTAGTTTATTTAAATTCATCTCCATATGGCCGCAACAGGTGTCAAAAAAACATGTCTCAAACAGGAAATCAAAAAAACTGAAAACATAGGGCTTGAAGATTCTTTTGAATCTCCCAATCTGTGACACCTATGTGAAAAATGAAAAAGGTTAATGTTCATGGGTCCATGATTGAAAATAACCTCCTTAATATTTTTAAAATTCATCCCGATTCACCTGAAAATGATCCTGGAAGTCAGCTAGTCAAAAATATCATTTCAACAGTCTACAACAGAGTTTCTGCAACACATTTTGTAGCGCCACTTATATGTATAATATATATCTAACCATAAAATATTTTGAAAAACTGAGAGAGGGTTTTTTTATTTGGTATGTTATGAACAAAACCCTCCTCCAGGTTTCAAAAATTCCTTCCCATTTGTTCATATTATAATTTTTAAGTTAGTCACTCAAAAGTGGCAGAAGCGTCCTTGCAAAATAACTCTACACAATTTGGTCTCTATCAAAATTTTGGTAGCGCCTGCCTGTGTGTCTATGTGAAATTTGGTAGCTCCAACATAATTCACAGCTACATCACTTCAACATTGACAGATTTGGTAACATCTGACATGAAAATGGATTTGGTAACAACCTATGGAATTCATAGCGCCATCATTACATTGCTTAATAGATTTGGTAGCATTTTAGGTAGTAAAATGGCAGACCATGCTATATAGACAATTACATAGCACCATCCTGCTATGGAATTTTTTTTCTCTTATGTATGATGAGACTAATCAAGAACCTTGAGTTGATAGGTTAGAAGCCTGTATATGCCTATAGAGGTTATTTAGTTTCTTATGGAGAGGCAAGCCTCTTCTGGCTGCAAATTCTTGTGCTAACATAGGCTCCATGGGGGATAGAGTCCTCCCTGTGACTCTCTAAGAACTCTTGTAGTTTCAGTGCCTTATCCTAGGGATGCTCCCAACCTTTAACCTCTACAATCTGCTTTGATCTGTGACCTTCAACTGAAACTAAATGCAAATGAAAACCGAAACTGACAAAAATGATGAAAACGATGTTTGTCCAACAAGCGTACTACACACACCTATTCTAATTATTGGGAAAACGAAACATTCAAGTTACATGAAACAACTAATGAAGCCATTTCATCATTTTTTCAATTGTTTGAAGCTTTGAAATGTGCTTCCTTAAACACCAGAGATAATTCTTACTTGAAGGCACGTGAAAGAAACATTTGGCAATACACTTTCCATTGAAGAAATTAGTGAGACTAGGCTCACTTGCTACTTGCAGAAATGATGCAAATGGATCCTAAAAAACATCATCAATAGTTTCCCCTACGACATTTCTTTGTGTAAAAAGGAAAAGTATTGCATTAGGTCCTTCCTCCATTGTGCTTGGTTGTTGCATTGCTTGTTGATTTTCTGATTCATTCTCAATGCATATGGACTTGGTCCACTCCTGGTCATGAGGTGTATTAGGAAAAAGGCTTAGTGATGCTTGTCTTTCTTTAATTTCAACCTCTCTCATATACTCACATGGCATTTGATCTTGGTTGCTTGATGAAACTGAGCTTGTGTCTTCAAGAGGAATAGGGGGTTGATAGGGAAGTTCATCACAAATAGAAGTGTTTGGGAAACTACATTCTTCTGTCTTATCTTCTGATTGTGAGGGATATTCATAATAGCTTGGCTTATGATCCCAATTTCTCATTTTTTCACCTTCTAATCTTAGATTATCATCTTTTTCTTCTTTTTCAACAACAAACATATGACATGAGGGTTGAAACAAGCTATTGTTTCTTTGATGGGAAGGGTACTTCTCTAATATAAGGTCTTCAACAGACTGTTCATGGAAATCATCTTCATAATCATCATACAAAGGTGAATCAATGACCATTTGACTATTAATGGCTAAGGGGATTAGTACAATAGTTGGGACAACAGGTTGTTCAATAAAATCATCCGCATAGTCATCAAAACTTGGAAAATCATGGCACATTGGTTCATTAACAATAGGAGGGATTACAACAAAAACTGGTAAGCTATGAATTCAGTCATGACAAGCTGCAACACTATCCTCATGATGAAATAAATCTGAACCTAAGATGACCTCTTGACTTAAATAATCGAGAAAAGGAGGAGAAAGGGAAATGATGGATTGTCCATATTGATCTTTCTCTTGGGGACCTAGATTTTGACATGAATGATGCATTTGTTCTTCAAATTTAGGAAAAGCATTATGAAACTCATCATCTAAGTCCTTCTCTCTGCAATCATCCCCTTCATCATCACTACTAGAGGAATCACTTGTTGAATCCTGAATATATGATGCATACCCCTCACAACAATTCTCAAAAAGTCTTTCAGTTGGATAAATTATCTTGCAATGAGAATAAAAAACATCATGAAAGTTCTTCAAAGAGGAAATACTATAAGAAGGGAGTGTTCTATACCATTGCCTCGCATAGCCTTCCAATGAATACATGAACATTTTCATCAATATATCTTCATGATGGATGTCAATCTGCTGCATCAAAGCATGAAATTCATGAACATGCTCAACAGGGTTGTCATTCTCACCTTCATAAAATCTAGGAAATAGATCTTTCCATTCATCAATTTGAGTCACAGGATGTGGATAACCATTTATGGATGAGAAATTGAGTGGGGAAAACCTCCTGGACATGATATCCTTCATAGACATTTAATTTGTCTCATTCTAGCGGAGTCACCAATAGATTTTGAACAATGAGTTTCCATGGTGAATGTGCAGTCTTGAAAGTGTCCAACTTCAGTCACCATCTAAAGCTGGAGCTATGTAGTGTCGTTCATCCCAGGGAACTTTTCAATCTGCTCAAATATGTCCCCGACAACGACGCCAAAAATGTTAGCACTAAAAGTCACACTTTGACTACTAAAGTGTAATCTCAACACCCATTAGAATATAAAATATAATTTTGGTTTTGAATAGGTGGATCAACAAGATGGAGAAAGAAAGGGAGAGGGTTTCAAACTGCAGATCAGTAGGCTACACCAATGGGAAATGGAGTCACAAACATTCTACTGATTGAAGGCACTAAAGTTGCTCAACAGAAAACAAGATTATATGCTGATAGGTGTAAGAATGAAGAATGAAAACATAAGATAGAATGTTCACTAAACAAATATCCTCTCAATTTAATGAATCAACAAATACTTGAATATAAAAAATGACTGATGGGCAAAATACAGTAGATCCTCTGCTGCTTAGGGATCCATAAATCAATGGCAACCTTTGATCCTCAAATCTGCAATATATTCAAATAAGAAGAAATATAAACAAAAGAGTTACAATCTGAAATCACAACTCTCATGAGTCTCCAATAGCAGTAATGCTTACAATCATAAAATTCCCACCTGCTTACAAATGAACACACGGAGGAAAATTGTTTGCTCCTATTCTCTCTATCCTCTCTTGGCTCATGAATCCAACTCCCCTACCCTCTTGTAAAATAAATATATACCCATATAGGTCCTTTCCAGCTCACCCATTCGAACTCAAACCCCTTTCCCAAAATAGAAACAACTACAAACATAAAATGACACATTTTAACTAATTTCCTGCTTTTCAGGAGGTGAAATTCTGAAAAATAGGCTTCCAAATGCCACTTTTAATTCTCAAACCATAATAGATGTGTAAAATATGAGAATGGTTTTTGTATATAACATCATTATGAAGAAAAACCTCTCTCATTTTATTTAAATTCATCTCCAACTGGCCGAAACAGGTGTCACAAAAACATGTCTCAAATAGGAAATCACAAAAACTGAAAACATAGGGCTCAAAGATTCTTTTGTATCTCCCAATCCGTGACACCTATGTGAAAAATTAAAGAGTTTAATGTTCATGGGTCCGTTCTTGAAAATAACCTCCTTCATATTTTGAAAATTCATCTTGGTTCACCCGGAAATGATCCTGGAAGTCAGTTGGTCAAAAATATCATTTCAACAGTCTAGAACAGAGTTTCTACAACACATTCTGTAGCGCCACTTCTATGTCTAATATCTATCTAAAAATAACATATTTTGAAAAAATGAGAGAATTTTTTTTTATTTGGCATGTGATGAACAAAAACCTCCTCCAGTTTTCAAAAATTCCTTCCCATTTGTTCATAGTCTAAGTTTTAAGTTAGTCACTCAAAACTGGCAGAAGCGTCCTTGCAAAATAACTCTGGACAATCTGGTCTCTGTCAAAATTTCGGTAGCGCCCGCCTGTGTGTCTGCATGCAATTTGGTAGAACCATCATAATTCACAGCTATATCAATTCAATGTTGATAGATTTGGTAACATCTGACATGAAAACGGATTTGGTAACAACGTATGGAATTCATAGCACCATCATTACACTACTTAACATATTTGGTAGCATTTTAGGTAGTAAAATGGCAGACCATGCCATATAGACAATTATGTAGCGCCATGTCACTATGGAATGTTTGTGCTCTTATGTATGATGAGACTAATCAAGAACCTTGAGTTGATAGATTAGAATCTTGTATATGCCTGTAGAGGTTATTTAGTTTCTTATGGAGAGGCAAGCCTCTTCTAGCTGCAAATTCCTGTGCTAACACAAGCAACCAATGATTCTCCCAAAAACAATGCTCCTCCACTCATACTTTTTCTGTCATCTATAGTTCCTACCCAATCAACATCTGAATAGCCTTTTGATGTGAATGAGTCCTTGGTATGGTACCACAAACCAAGATCTATGGTTCCTTTCAAATATCTAAAGATTCTTTTTACAGCTTGAACATGGCTCTCCTTTGGTTCTACTTGGAATATAGCCACCATCCCAACAGCTTGCTTGACATCAGGTCTAGAAGCTATTACATAGAGCAAACTGTCAATCATTGATCTATAGTGTTTTGGATCTATAGTTTTGGACTCGTCATCCCTTCTTAATTTGCATCCAACTGTCATAGGTGTACTAACAGGGTTGCAATCTTCCAACTGAAATATTTTAAGCATATATTTAATATACTTAGACTGATGAATAAAGACTCCCCTTTTGGACTGCATTATTTGTAATCCAAGGAAGAAATTCAGTTCCCCAAGAAAAGACATTTCAAATTCTTGTTGCATCATCCTAGCAAAGTCCTTGCTCATTTTTTCATCATCGCTACCAAATATAATATCATCAACATACACTTCCACAATAATCATGTTATTACCATCAATTTTACAATAAATATTGTTGTCTGTTGATCCCCTTTTTAGGCCCTGTTTTTGTAAGAAAGAATATAGCCTTGCATACCATGCTCTAGGTGCTTGTTTTATCCCATAGAGTGCTTTCTTTAGTTTACAGACATAGTCCCCTTTGTTGGTTAACTGGAACCCTTCTGGTTGCTCAATATAGACTTCCTCTTCTAAATTTCCATTGAGAAATGTTGACTTGACATCCATTTGGTACACTTTAAATTTTCTATAGCTGAAGAAAGCTAAGAACATCCTAATTACCTCTAATCTGGCCATAGGTGCAAATGTTTCTTCATATTCTACTCCTTCAACCTGAGCATACCCTTTACATATTAATCTGGATTTTTTCATGATTACTTGCCCATCTTCATTTATTTTATTTTTATATACCCATATAGTTCCAAGGACATTTTTGTTTTTTGGTCTTGGAACTAGTTCCCAAGTTTGACTTTTTTCAACTTGGTCCAATTATTCATTCATAGATTTGATCCAATTCTCATCTTTACATGCCTCTTTGATTGAGCTAGGCTCAACATGTGACAACAATGCTATTTATGTTTGATACAGTAGTTGTCTTCTTGTGTGCACTCCATCATTTATATCTCCAATAATCAGTTCTATGGGATGATTCTTTTGAGTAATTATTGATGGTGTCTTTGTATCTCTTCTTGGGAATTATTCTCTTATATCTCCATATTGACTATCTTCTTCTCTTTCACTAGTATCCATATCATCTTCTTCCCTCTCTTTTTCATTCTCTTCTACTTCTTCTAGTTGAGTGTCGAATGTCTCATCATCATCTTCATCTTCATTTTTAGGTATGGTCTCTTGATTTTTGATTCTTATCATTTTTAGGTCATCCACCTTGACATATGCACTCTCAACAATATTGTGTGATCTGATATTGTAGCATCTGTATGCCTTTTTGTTTTAAGAATATCCAAGAAAAATACCTTCATCAAATCTGGCATCAATTTTTCCAAGACTCTCATCTAGTCTTTTGGTATAGCATTTACTTCCAAAGACCTTGAAGTATTTTACTGATGGAGCTCTTCCAAACCATAGTTAATAAGGGGTCTTATCACTATTAACTATGAGCTGACCTCTGTTCAATATGTATATTGTTGTACTTACAGCTTCCCTCCAATATCCATCTGACAATTTTTCTTCATTGAGCATAGTCCTTGCAGCCTCCTTAACTGTTCTATTCTCTCTCATCAATCCTGTTTTGTTGAGGTGTTCTGGCAGCAAAGAATTGTCTTTTTATTCCATGAGTTTCACAGAAGACATCAAACTCTTTTGAGGTGAATTCACCACCATTGTCTGATCTAATACATTTGATTTTTGTCTCCTTTTCATTTTCAACAAGGGTTTTAAAGGCTTTGAATTTGTTGAGTGCTTATGATTTTTCTTTGAGAAAACATATCCAACCCATTATAGTAAAGTCATCAATGAACAACATAAAGTAAGACTCTCCTTGCAAACTCTTGGTTCTCGTAGGTCCACATAGGTCAGTGTGAACAAGCTCTAAAGGTTTAGAGGTTGTGTATTCTTTTGTCTTGAATCTTATTCTAGTTTTCTTCCCTAGTTGACAATGTCTACACATAGTATTTGAGGGTTTTATGATTTTTGGCAAGTTTCTTACAGCACCAAGGTTGTTGACTTTCAAAATATTTTCAAAGTTAATATGCCCCAACCTTCTATGCCATAGCCAACTTTCATCTACTGAATTTATATGACACTCCTCATTCAATTTTGCATCTAGTATATATACATTTTCAGGAGTTCTAGGAGAAGTACCAACTAATTTTCCTGTGTCTTCTCTCCTAATCTCACATTTTTTGGAATCAAAGATGCAGAAGTTCCCCTGATCATAGGTTTGACTGACACTTAATAAACTAGGCTTCAATTTATCAACAAGTAGTACATTTCTGGCTTTGTCTTTTCCTAGAATCACAGTGCCTTTCCCATGTATGTTACTTGAAGCATTATCACCAAATGTAACTTTACCTTTTTGTTTCTTTAATTCTAAAAACTTATCCTTGTTACCTATCATATGTTTTGAGCACCCACTGTCAACATACCAGAGGTCCTTTTTATCTTGAGATTTTAGGGAAATAAGACATTCCTTTTTGGATGTTTTTTCTTTCCAAAGTTTCTTTTGCTCTCTAATGACCTTGGGTTGTTCTAAGACTTCCATTAATCTGCAATTAATGGCCTTATGTCCATGGTTATGACATCTGAAGCATTGCAAGTCCCCTTCTTGTAGAGGTGCAAAGGATTTATAGTTTCTTCTTTTAACTCGATTTGTTGCTTGTTTATCCTTAAGGATATAGTTCTTAACCTTCATATTTTTATTTCTATATGCTCTACAATTTATAGTTTTGTGTCCAAAATTAGAGCATGCAAAGCAATAACCAAGGAAAATGCGAGGATACCTGTTTTGATAAAATTTATTTGGTATTGTCTTGTCTTCCTTCCTAATGGGTGGAAGTAATCTTCTGGAGTTCTTATCATTACTTATCTTCTCTTCATTTTTGTTCTTGAATGTACTGAGGAGAGAATTTGCATAATATTTTGAGTTAACATGACTTTCCTTTTGAGCATAACCTATTCCATTTTTATTACCTGAATCCCTTTGCATGGTAATAATCTTATCTAATATTTTAGAGCTATTTTCAGATTTTGTTTGAATGATTTTTGCATCTAGTTCCCTTTTTAGATGAACTATTTCTGCCTCCATTTTTTCACAAGTTATTTGTTTTTCTTTAAGAGACTTTTCCAGACTTTCTTCGATCTTATTTTCTTCTAAGATTTGTTTTTTCAGGTTGCTCATGAGTTTTTCCATCTCCTTTTCTTCTTGTTGATGTTTTTCTTTTTGTTCAAGTACAAAACTTTTCAGTTGTCTATATCTGGTTTTGTACTTTCTTAATTCATCCAGGGCACTGAGAAGTTCTTCCTCCATATTAACTTCTGCTTCATCTTCTAACTCTTTCTCATGTCTAATTTTTTCTATCTCATTAGATTCTTCAATACCTAAGAAAATGACTTCATCATCACGAGATTCATCATTGTCACTAGACTCTGACGAACTATTGTTTTCTTCTTTTGAATAAAAATTATTTTTCCCTTTGTAAAACATTTTCTTGTAGTTGGGTTTTTCCTTCTTCTTGTATTGATTATTTTTGTTTTCTTGATCTTTAGGGCCCTCCTTGGGATAGGGACACTTGGATGCAAAATGACCAACTTTTCCACAGTGAAAACATTTGAAAGGAAGTTTGCCTTTGTACTTCCCTGATCCTTTCTGAAGTTTTCTAATAAAATTGGCTTCTTCCACATCAGATTCTTCATGATGACTGGATTGAGGTTTTTGCTTATGATTTATCTTTGTCTTGGATACCTTGAAAGTTTTTTCATATTTTGTTGATTTATCATGCCCTGTTCTCATTTCATATGCTGTAAAGATTCCATGGAGTTGATCAACTATGAGTGTGTTTAGATCAGATCTATCTTCAATTGAAGAAATCTTTGCATCATATCTCATAGGTAATGACCTTAGTATTTTTTCCACAATGGGTTTATCTGTAATTTCTTCTCCTGCTAGTCTAATTGAGTTGACCACTTCATCTACCCTATGAAAGTACTTAGCAATATTTTCTTCTTCTTTCATTTTCAGATTTTCAAATTGAGTTCTATAGGTCTGTAGTTTGGCTTCCTTGACTTTATCATCTCCTTCATATACAACCTCCAATTTGTCCCAGATTTCTTTGGCTGATTTGCAATGCATAACTTTCACACATATAGAATTAGTCAACCCTGCTAGAATTCCATTAACTGCTCTTGAGTTGTCATTACAGATTTTCTTTCCTCCAAAGTCTTTGGGTGGAGTAGTTGGTCAAATGTAACCATATACAACAGATTGCCAGATATCAAAACCAAGAGTCAACATGAAGTTTTTCATTCTTATTTTCCACAGAGCATAGCCTCCTCCATTGAACAATGGTGCTTTGTTGATAGACATTCCCTCTTGTTGATCCATCTTCAGAATCTACCTTCAAGTTTGTTAGACTGTGTTGAAGGAACCTGCTCTGATACCAATTGAAGAATCAGATCCTGTTACTGAGGGGGGGGATGGGGGGGTGAATTAGTGACACAACATTTATATCAATTTTCCATTTATTAGACAGAATTTTAACATAGTGTTTTATCATG
Organism: Picea engelmannii; assembly: GCA_009831015.1. Taxonomy (NCBI): domain Eukaryota; kingdom Viridiplantae; phylum Streptophyta; class Pinopsida; order Pinales; family Pinaceae; genus Picea; species Picea engelmannii. Next base: position 1,245,209 of record ML788448.1, read on the forward strand.
GAACCCAATTGGGAAAACCACAAACTCTTTTCTATTAACTGCAAAATTGTTTTACATGTTACGTAGAAGGAAGATGTACTTCCTCTTTGATCAACACCGACTGATCAGGATGCACCCACACCCTGGTTTACCAGCACCAACTGGTAGGAGGCTACAACCTCCTTTTTAGTCAGCTACAACTAACAAGAAAGCACCAACTCCCTCTGCAGGCACCAACCTGCCCTTGCACCACCCAACCACCCTTAATACATAGATATTATCTTTTCTTCTTGGAATATGCTTCAACTTTTGATCTTTTGTTCTGAACTGCAGAGACATTTTCTTCTCAACACTCTTCCATGATTACATACTCTTCAAACGGTGTGAGTGTGACACAACTGTGTCCCTTCATTTCGACCATTGCACCTCTTCGATTAATTAGTCTTAATTACAGTTTATTTATTTTACCGTAAAGGTTTTTCATAAATTGATCACAGTCATGGATCAATTTAATCCTTTATACTCGATCCCGAATCTATGTTATTTTCACAGGGACCAATTTCTACAGAGGTGATTCCTTCAAGACATTTCATATGACCGATCATTACAGAATCACGGGCTTACCAAATATAGCGACGTATAACAGTTTCCTTTTAAAACTCTTATATCATATGACCATCGGCGGTAACCAGATGCTAAGAAAAACGAGTGCTTGAGCGTTTTATTAAATCAATGGTTATGATTCAATATTTCGATGGGATGAACGACTAACGAAATTTCATCATTTTGACCTTCGGGTCTTCATGACTTCAATTATTTCAAAACTCTCGATTATGATATCGTCGAAATAATTGGACG
>ML788448.1:1253677-1283919 GCA_009831015.1 Picea engelmannii
TCTAGCACTTGTTGATGAGACACTTCCAATAATTGTCATTGCAACACATGATAATTGTTTCAGCAAGCAACAATCAGTAATTCAACAGCTTCAGGCACGTAGAAGGCGTTTGATAGTGATGTGCTCGAAGGGATAGGCATCCTTGGTATGCCCAAATGACTGTTGTCATGTTATTGAAGTTCCTCAAGTACAGGATTGCCTTCAACATGTCATTAACATTGTACCATTGTAGCTCTTAGCATATCATCTCACTGTTCTTCGTGGTTATGATGTCGATCAACCTCGAAACCTTGCAAAGAGTGTCACGACTGAGTAAAGAGCTGGAACACAATTGTTATGGTTTAACGTCAATAACACTTGGCGAAGAAAACTAAAGAGCTGCCTCCGTCTTTTAAGCCGGGTGTATCAGAATGAAAACGGCTAAAAACGGATTTTGAAACCCAGACGGTCATAGGAAAATAATAAAGAGAATCTATCAAACTGCGTTGCTAAGGGACGCAGACTGGCAAGCAGACAGATGGCAGAAGCGTTTCTGCATAATGGAATGCAAACTCCCGTGGAAATGATACGTTTTTGCATAATTCAGCTCGGGAGGACTACCAGGGCAGCTGACTATAGAACCCGATGTCTGAAGCTTCGAAATCGTATTGCTGGAGGCCAACGATGTTTACTCAGGACGAAGAAATTGTTTATGATATCTGCAGACATGGAAGTCAGGACATTGATGTTAAACGATATAAAACTCATTGTCCAGGGCCTATATTGCAAACAGGAAGCTCTAATACAGAAACATGTTCATCTTCCGTGGATAATCTAAGATCTGAAGTCGCAAGCTCTCAATTGTATCCCGATCACTATCCTGATGAATTAATTAGGGTTGAGAAAAAGAATGATGAATTGACTAGGGTTGAGAAAAAGAATGGTAAGAAGCTGAGGATAAGTTGCTAAGCTCGGGTGGACGTAGACAAGGGAGTCCAACAAAACGACCACGCGTTAGAGACGATCCCATGCGGATTGCGCACAGTGCAGATACAGGATACAATGGTGGCGAATCGAACAATAATATTTCAGTGTCGAAATACTTAAATCGTAACAAGCCGCCCAGGAAATCTGCAACAAAGAAGATCAGCTCAGCAAAGGGAGTATAATGCCCATGAAGAGGACCTGAACGATGTAGGGAGCCAACAAAATAAAGCGTAAATAGGAACCCGATTAGATCATTCGAAAGGATTGCATACATTACTCCAAATCGGCGGCAAATAATACTATGAAATCTTTGGGTGTAAGGAGCGCATAAGATATGCTCGGAGTTCTGAGTGTGGTACCTATAAACTTTTGTAAAAATAATTTGAGTGACACCCTACCAAAAAGAACGGACAGTATTTTCTCATATGGCACTATTAGGAAGGGAACTGAGTCGATGCATACATCTTCTCTATGTAAGGAGAGTGTTTCAGTCAATGTTGAAACATCGGTGACCATCAACAATCTTGAAGCAAACGACGGTCCAAAAGGTGTAGCGTCCAAAACAACAAGAGATCCGCAAATGCATCAAATCATGTTTCATTTAATAAGTTATAGTGGATGATGTTTTGTGTTGCTACTGCAAAAGGTTACTGTATCATCCTATAGTCCTCCATTGTGGCCATGCGTTTTGTCGATCATGCATTAAGATCTCTGAAGAGAGAACTGTTAACTGCCAAGTTTGTCCAAGTATACACCTTGGAGATCGACCATCTGTTTGTTTGGAGTTGCAACAGTTCTTGGATCAAACATTTCCTGTAGAATACGCTGAAAGGAAAAAAGTCAGTTATTGCCCAAGAAAAAATACAGCAACCATGTGAGAAGTATTACCAAAGATGCACAAAAGAAGCGGTAAGGACGACTGCTGAGATGCCAGAAATCCACCGAAATGTTGGATGTGATTTTTGTGGGGTGATTCCAATTGTAGGAACAAGGTATAAATGTCTAAATTGCCACGAATCTATAGGGTTTGACTTGTGTGGAACATTTTATGAGAAAGGGTTGGTGCTCCTTGGGCGTTTCAATCAACAGCATACATCAGAACATCATTTCTAGGCAATCACGATGACCAGAGATGATGAATATCAGACACCCATCTTGCCAACAATGCTTCTGTCAGTCGCAGAATGCCAGGAAGACAAACCGCTTCAGATTTCTGGAAGACAAAGAGTTTTATTTTTCTGTTTAAAATACTGATGGATGTAACATTCACAGGGGTGCGCGCATGAGCGCGAGACAGAAAAAACTTCTTTCGAAGAGAGTCTCATTGTAATGACTGAGTTTTTGTAAACCAAACTGGAGTAATAAAAAAGATTTGTTATTTGCGACTCTGAGATTCATCACAGTCGATTTCTTTCAACATGTTTTTCTTCTCTTTCAGATGTGTTAAAAATGTTTGGATTTCATTTATGTGTTTCTTTACTCGCACCTGAAACTGTCTTACCATAGCTTCATGTCTTCCTTAACCCATTACGATTGCATTACATTTTGTTTTCCTCTAACCGATGTGCTTCGTTATACTTTAGTACGACCACTACTATAACGAAAGGATTTGGGTTTTCTGTAAGTGTTTATTGCCTTTCCTCTGCACCAGCTATCAGCTATGTAAGACCAATCTGCATTTGTAGAACTCTACATGTATCCTTTGCTACGTCGGCCTTTCCTTTTTCTTTCCCCTACTGTATTATGATTTATCAAAGCGCTGAAAGATAGACCTACTTTGCCTCACTTTCTGCAAGTTATTTGATCTCTGCTATTGTCTCCTTTTCTTCGGTTTTCTTTTGACTCCATGCCCAATGGACCTTTTCACTGGTTTAACCCTCAAACCCCACAAATCCAAGACCACCTTTTACCCATAAATCTGCCCTGCATTTCATGCTTACTTCAATTTATTTCGTGACATTGTTCGAGAGATCCCTCTCGGGTTGGAAGGGGCAGCTCCCAATCCAAAGTGGTTCGAGGTTGCCTCGGGATTGATTTGTTGCAGCCCATTTCAGTGTCGAGTGTCAACATTTTTGGCGCCGTTGCCGGGGACGGAGGACGAGGTTATCTTCCCTGGGATATGACAAATTTCAGATCTATCTCTTGATGGTGAATAAGGGATAGGCATTCAGTTGGTTTTGATCATTCACTTGGCGACTCCTTGGTTTGTAGACTCTACATGATTGTGTTGGCGACTCCACTGGTCTCAAATGTCGAGCTCGTTCGCTGCTCGAATTGCTGCAAGGTTTTCTCCTCTGGACTTTGCAAATGTTTATGGCTTTCCAAACATTGTTCCAGACATTAAAATTTGGGGCGATATCCTCCCTAAATTTGGAGAAGATGAGGACGACAATCCCGGTCAACATTTGTTTGAATTCCACAAGCTCATGGAAGAGTTAAATGTACATCATGAAGATGTTTTCATTGGAAAAAGATGCTAGACTCTAGTATAAATCTTTACCCCATTCCAGTATTCCTTCATTGAAATGTTTTCACACACTTTTTCATCAACATTGTAAAAGGATATATTCTGCTGAAATCCTTTTTGAATATTGTTGTGATACAAGTCCTCTGGAAGAGCAGGAAGAAAAAATAGAAATTTCTCAGGTTGATGAAGATGAGCAGTATGAGGAAGAGAAGGGTCTACCCCTGCACAACTCTGTTGCAGCCTCTACTCACACAGATTTACAGCTTTCACACACTCCCGGATGTGAGTGTCAAATTTCTTCCAGCTCCGAAAATGTAAATCCTTTTTTAAATGATGACAGTCATCTATTCCATGGAACTTTACAGCGAGTTAGTGAACCTGTTTATGACGATTTCCTGCCAATAGATCAGATTTTAGACTCTGCTTTGATTCATGAAAAAGATGTGGTTGCCATATTTAATGATCTTGAGCATCATAAATCAAAACATGGAGTAGTCCTGGATGTTTTAAAACCTCAGTATGATATGTTTTTTCAAGACCCTTTTGCTGATCTTTTGGATTCATTTAATGGAGAAATATGCTCTGTCATGAATATTTGGTCACAAGAATTGATGAAAGGTTTGCAAATCCATGACCCCCAACAGGTTGGATGGGGATTGTCAATTTCTTTTTTCAGCCTGCTCGAAGAAAGTGTAAAAAAAATTCCAATGAGAAGACAATTATTGGATTGGCTTCACTGGCATTTTCGGATCATTTGATTCTGGAAATCTTTCAGTAGTTAGAGTAGGTGATGTATATAAATAATCTTGACTTCAAGCACTAGATTGCAGCGGTAGTTTTCAATATGTTTTCAGTTCAGTTTTGAATCCAGTAAGGTTTATGAATAAGCAGTTTTTAGTTCCGCTGAGATGCAAGTAAAGTGACAGAGTTCCAGATTCGATGATTTTGGGAAGCCAAATGGATGGAGGCACCTGGTCTACTGTTCTTGGCACTTTACGAGAAAGTTCCATCCCTAGTTGGAGCCGATGTTGTAACAGATATCAAAAAATTGACTGCACTGCCCAAGGCTAAGGTTCTTGCATATGGACAGATTGGTTCAGGCATGAGAGAACAAGATATCTTATTGGATGTGATAATATTCTGGCTCAGCTACACACAAAGCATCCAGAATACTGTGACAAAGTCGGTGGGCTTCTAGTATTTCATATTGATGATTTAGGAGCTTTGGCACCATTATGGCTTTCAAACACTGAAGAAGTACGGGAGGATCGTGCTCACTGGGCAACCAACATAACAGGGGACAACAAGTTAAAGGGTGTTCTTTTAGGTGGCCTTAAGGATCATTTGTGGACAATTAGGCGGTGCAGGAGAATTATTTTCATTGGTTGTGGTACAAGCTATAATGCTGCCTTGGCAGCTAGATCAATTATTGAGGAGCTTTTTGGTGCCCCCATGACAATGGAGCTTGCAAGTGATTTACTATATAGGCAAGGACCAATTTACAGAGAAGACACTGCAGTATTTGTCAGTCAGTCAGGAGAAATAGCAGATACTCTGTTGGCATTAGAATATGCTTTGAGAAAAGGAGCATTGTGTGTTGGAATTACAAATACTGTGGGTAGTGCCATAGCAAGGAAAACGCACTACGGTGTTCATATCAATGATGGGTGTGAGATTGGTGTTGCTAGTACCAAGGCTTATACGAGTCATATAGCAGTAATGGCTATGTTGGCCCTGGCTATTGGAGAGGATTCAATTTCCAGTCAATCACGTAGAGAGGCAATATTAGATGGCCTTTTTGACTTGCCAAACAAAGTCAGAGAGGTATTGAAGCTGGACGGCGAAATGAAGGAGCTTGCGATGCTATTGATGGGTGAGCAGTCACTACTAATGTTTGGTTGTGGATATAACTATGCCACAGCTTTGGAAGGTGCCTTGAAAGTCAAAGAAGTAGCGCTTATGCACAGTGAAGGAATTCTTGCTAGGGAAATGAAGCATGGCCCTCTAGCACTTGTTGATGAGACACTTCCAATAATTGTCATTGCAACACATGATAATTGTTTCAGCAAGCAACAATCAGTAATTCAACAACTTCAGGCACGTAGAAGGCATTTGATAGTGATGTGCTCGAAGGGAGAGGCATCCTTGGTATGCCCAAATGACTGTTGTCATGTTATTGAAGTTCCTCAAGTACAGGATTGCCTTCAACCTGTCATTAACATTGTACCATTGCAGCTCCTAGCATATCATCTCATTGTTCTTCGTGGTTATGATGTCGATCAACCTCGAAACCTTGCAAAGAGTGTCATGACTGAGTAAAGAGCTGGAACACAGTTGTTATGGTTTAACATCAATAACACTTGGCGAAGAAAACTAAAGAGTTGCCTCCGTCTTTTAAGCCGGGTGTATCAGAATGAAAACGGCTAAAAATGGATTTTGAAACCCAGACGGTCATAGGCAAATAATAAAGAGAATATACCAAACTGCGTTGCTAAGGGACGCAGACTGGCAAGCAGACAGATGGCAGAAGCGTTTCTGCATAATGGAATGCAAACTCCCGTGGAAATGATATGTTTTTGCATGATTCATCTCGGGAGGACTACTAGGGCAGCTGACAATAGAACCTGATGTCTGAAGCTTCGAAATCGTATTGCTGGAGGCCGACGATGTTTACTCAGGACGAAGAAATTGTTTATGATATCTGCAGACATGGAAGTCAGGACATTGATGTTAAACAATATAAAACTCCTTGTCCAGGGCCTAAATTGCAAACAGAAAGCTCTAATACAAAAACATGTTCATCTTCCGTGGATAATCTAAGCTCTGAAGTCGCAAGCTCTCAATTGTATCCCGATCACTATCCTGATGAATTAATTAGGGTTGAGAAAAAGAATGATGAATTGACTAGGGTTGAGAAAAAGAATGGTAAGAAGCTGAGGATAAGTTGCTAAGCTCGGGTGGACGTAGACAAGGGCGTCCAACAAAACGACCACGCGTTAGAGATGATCCCATGCGGATTGCGCACAGTGCAGATACAGGATACAATGGTGGCGAATCGAACAATAATATTTCAGTGTCAAAATACTTAAATCGTAACAAGCTGCCCAGGAAATCTGCAAGAAAGAAGATCATCACAACAAAGGGAGTATAATGCCCATGAAGAGGACCTGAACGACGTAGGGAGCCAACAAAATAAAGCGTAAATAGGAACCCAATTAGATCATTCGAAAGGATTGCATACATTACTCCAAATCGGCGGCAAATAATACTATGAAATCTTTGGGTGTAAGGAGTGCATAAGATATGCTCGGAGTTCTGAGTTCTCGGGTTGGAAGGGGCAGCTCCCAATCCAAAGTGGTTCGAGGTTGCCTCAGGATTGATTTGCTGCAGCCCATCTCAGTTCTGAGTGTCAACAGTGGACATGTTTGGTTGTTTTTTGGAGCTATAATTACATGGATAAAGAGGCTATGTGCATGGGAGTGATGATTTTTTCAAAATTCGTCCAAGAAGCATGTGTTTTGGCTGTTGAGCGAATTTGTGTTTCAACTGTAGAATTATTAAAGTCCCATCAAATAGAATTCATGTCCAACCAGTGATGGAATCCACGGAGGGGAGTGGAAAGGCTTGAGGGACTATGATGAGTGAAGGGGGATTCCATCCCTTGGGTTTTGCAGGTTGAGGGGAAGTGTCATGGTAGACTGGAATTAGCTGAGAGTTTAACTGTTGAAAGTGGGACCTTAGTCAACCTTAGAGACCTCCGTCTCTTTTGGATTCATATCCCTAGCTTAGGGGTGTCTTGTTGTTGATAATTGGAACAAAAAGGCTATAGTTTGGAGGAATGTTCATCCTCTGCAGCGAGTTGCACATTTTATAAGATAAGTGTTCTATTTTTTGTGTTTACCCATGTATAATGTTGATATAACTATTGTGCAATTTACTATGAAATATATTTGGTTATTATTGTTTGTTGGGTGTAGAATGATGCATTTAAATCCTTGTTTATATGGTTGAATGCTACACTATGTTATATAGTTGTTGCTATGCACAATTGAGCAATTATATTTACGATTTTAGAGAACATGGACAACTGAATGAAATTGTATTTCATGTTGTATGTTAATTTCCGCATTTATATTTAGTATGAGGAATTTTTATTGGGTCATTTTAGTAGTGATGTGACCCAACTATGGGTTGGGTAAGTTACAATATCATATAAAAAAAATGGTTACTAGTATCACTTTCTTTTTAAACAAAGCTTAGAAAATACAATGTGTAGAGGACTGAAGAGATCAAAGACAACATAAAAGTAGAGGAATTCTCAAACATCCAGCTTAATAGGAAAACTATTTTTTTGACCGAACCTCAGAAAAGACAATGTGCAAAGGACTGAAGAGATGAAAGATGGAGAAAAAGAAGAGGAATTTTCAAATTTCTATCTTAATAGGAAAAATTATTTAGTAATCGAGAATAATGGAAAAGAAGAAAATGTGCACGAAAGTGTTGGTCTACTGGACAATGTTCAATCAACATTTTTGATCTCTAAGGATGTTTAAGTCTCAAAAAGAACCCAAGCAGGACAAATCCTCCTGCGATTTTTTAAGAACTTAAATGGAGCAGCATAAATTATCATCATAGACAATTAAAACAAAACCTAACAATGGATTTGGTTTGTTAAGTAAACATTCATAAGGAAAGAAAGGCCTGAGAAAGGACCATGATGTATTCTATTGAGTATTCACAATACGATACAAAATTTACAAATCATAGCATAATGGTCAAAATAGAATTTCACATAATGAAAGTAAATATCCACATATGTAGAGAACTTAACATGATATTTCATTGAAAAATCATAAAGAGTGAACATAGAATTGAAAATTCAATTTGAAACTCAAAGCCTATAAAATCACTAGCCATCTATGCCAAAACAGTTCTTCGACAAGATACATAAATATACAATTGTCTTTTAAATAATGTTTGTAAAAAGTAAAGGCATTTTCCCAAATGGACTAGGGTTGGGGCTCCTGTGGACCATTAAATAGAAGAAATTCCTGGAAGAAAGAAATAAATATAGTTAGAAACTGGTCTTAGGTCTTTGTAGATCACAAAACAAATAATTCTAAGGAATTGCTAAGTCAACAAAAAAAAATAAGAGAAAAAGCAGATGTAATGGATCCTTACGTACTTACCAAGAAGGAAATGTCTGGTTACTCTAGTTTTTTTTGTTGTTGTTGTTGTGTATATGCCTTTATAATATTTTTTGCTTTGCGCTTTCGTTAAAGTAACTATCTCTGGTGGTTATTCTGGGTTAACAATATGTTCCAAGGTGTTTTTGACCTAGTGATCAATACAGTCCTTGATTGGTGGGATGGTGATTTATTGCTTAACTCAAATCATGAAAATTTCCTCCTCTACTTCTTTACATTCCACCTGGATTTGGTGATGCAGGAGCATCGCCATCACATCAAGCAAGCCAGCGTGGAGCGGAAGATAGCTGGACAGCGCCAGCACCAATTTTGAAAATACTTGGAAGTTGTTGCACGATCTTAAATGACGCCTTTAAGAAATGAAGCGCAGTTATATATTGTAATGGACCTTGAGCAGATAGCTCACGTCCTTAGGTAGATGAGGCATTTAAGATAGTTAATGTAAAGTTAGGTAGGAATTTAATTCTAGATTTGATAGCTTTAGAGCGCAAGAGGGAAACGGGATATAGACACCCTCATTTGTACATTGTAACATTATTGAAATTGAGAGCATTCAGAAGAGAAGAGCATGCAGAGAAGTGTATGAAGAACACCCATGTACAGACATTGAATTAATAGAAAAGCTTTGATTCAATTCCATGGTTGTGTTAATCTTTATGTATTTATGATTTTATGCTCATAAATGTTTACTTCTTGTCATACATTTGCTTTCATATGTTGTGTATGTGATTTCATGGTTGAATTGAAGTCTGTGGGAACGAGGAGTTAGTTTCAATTGTTTCTCTATCTTGAACCAGAGAATTCCTGCAAGGAGTGCAGTTGAATCGTCCGCAAGGAGTGCATTGACAGAAGGGTTCAAATAGAGGTAACTTTTGTTCTAAGTTCCCATAAGTGCAGATTGGGCACCGGAGCCATGCAAGGCGTGCACAGGTTAGACGAAGACTCAGAGTTGCAGTTCTGAGCAGGGGAATCGAAGACTGCTGCTGTAGGAGTGCGCAGGGTCGAGAAAGTTTCAACACTTAGTCGTGATTGAATATTTGTCGCAAGGAGTGCGTGAGAAGAGTTTCCTAAAAGGACTCGAAAGTTGTGAGAAAAGCTCAGGAAGAATAGGCCTTCAAAGTTATTGAAGGACAGCGGAGAGAAGTTGCGCGTGGGTAGGTTGGCAAGAAGCGTCATAAGTTACACGCAAGGTGGCAAGTTCCGTCGAAGAACACTCAGCTATTTCATAGATTTTCCAAAGGAAGGAAGGACGGTCGGTGTTCTCCGAGGAAAATCCACGACATTCTGTGAGTCGTCTGATCTCACACAAGAGCGGGAAAGATACAGCGAAGGTATCAAGGGTTAAAAGCTCAGGAGGAGCCGAGCCGTTGATCCAAGCCAGTTAGGGCCGTTGGATCCATCGCGAGATCAGCTATCGGGGTTTCGCGAGAAAGGGATAGAAGGTTTGGCCATGGGAGTCGTGATAGTGCGAGAAGCGAAGTCCCGACGGATTGCGTAAATAGTGGGGACCATAGCAGGGTGACGTGGCAGGGGACACGAGATATCGGTGTTTCGGCATCTCGGGCATCAGGAGTCGACGCGGAAGTTATTCGACCTCGCGAGTAGCGAAGTCGCGAGGGAGCGAGATCGTGAACTTCGGCATTTCGGCGTCTCGTGTATCGGGGTTTGGAAACTCAAGCTTTTGGTGTCACGAGTTGCGAAGATGCGATAGAGCGAAGTCCCGACAGCGGAGGGAGAAAGTCAGCGTTGACTGATATCTCGGGTCTCGGGAATTCGAGAGCCCAGTGATCAACAAAGAACTTGCGAGGCTGCGAGTTTCGATCCTCCGATAACTCCAGAAAGGGGATTGCGTGAAGTGAATTGTGGGTGCAGATTTCCCGATAGGCAAATAGAAGACCCTTGGAGGTCTTCGGGCTGAAAGAGGAAAGAAGGTCCTGGAGAGGCGGACGTGCTCCGAGGAGTGCGGCTGCAGCATCAGGAGTGGTATCAGAGCCGGATTATCTCTTGCTTTTTGTAGCAGAGACAGATGAGAGATCTCTGGGCAAGACTCGAAGACATGGAGACAGCTCAGAGACGCGGAGTCGGTGCTGGAGATTTCAGTGACTCCGAAATTGAAGAGGAAGCTGGACATGAGGAAGAGGTCACAGCAGAAGATGCATCAACCGAGTGGTTGATCAAATCCATCACAAGGATGGGTGCGAAGGTGAAGATGGACATTCCCGTCTATGAGGGGAATCTAGATGCAGAGGAGCTGCTAGATTGGATTAGAGCTCTTGACACATACTTCGATTATGAAGATGTGGAAGAAGATAAGAAAGTCAAGCATGCAGTTACGCGTTTGAAGGGACATGCAACATTGTGGTGGGACGAACTACAAGCTGACAGACGCTGCAAGGGTAAGCAGAAGATCAAGAGTTGGGATCGAATGATCGCGAAGATGAAAGCGAAGTTCATCCCGAGGGATTATCAAATCACACTGTTCAGGCGAATGCAAAACCTGAGACAAAAGATGATGACAGTGAAAGAATACACTGAGGAATTCTATCAATTGAACATCAGAGTAGGTCATCGGGAGAGCGATGATGAGAAGGTTGCCAGGTATATGAATGGTCTGAGATATGACATTCAGGATGAATTAAACATGAAAACCATCCGAACGGTTGAAGATGCGTACCAGATGGCTTTGAAATCTGAAGAGAAACTGAGCCGTAAGCAAGGACAGCGAGGGTGAGGCAGAAATCAGCCCAGAGGCAAGGCAGTTGCCCAAGACAAATACCAGAAGCCCAAGGAGGAATGGAAGAAACCTCAGGGTAAAGTTGAAAGAGGCGGTAGTTCACAGGATGGAAAATATAATGAACCGAGAGGGCAACATAATGAGCAGAGGGGAGATTGTGCTGACGCGAACACTTTTCCTCGTACTAGAGGCAAAGGAAGAGGAAGAGGTGGAGTAATCATATGCTTCACGTGTGGAAAGAATGGGCACAAGTCGTTTGAGTGTCCAGAAAAAAAGAAGGACATTGGAGAAGCTCACATCACAGAAGCGCAGAGGCGAGATGTTGAGGTGGAAGATGCAGAAGGCGGAAGATCGCTTATGATGCGTAAAGTCCTTTTGACACCTGAGAAGGAGGTGAAAAGCTTGGTTCAGAGGACCATACTGTTCAAAATAGCTTGCAAGACTAAGGACAGGGTGTGCAAGGTTATTGTTGACAGTGGTAGCACGGATAATCTCGTATCCACAGAAATGGTAGAGAAACTGGAGTTGGAGATGACTGATCATCCTAGCCTATATAGAGTTTCATGGCTACAGAAGGGACACCAGGTAACTGTTACTAAACAATGCTTGGTTGAATTCAAAATAGGGGGATATAATGATAAGATTTTGTGTGATGTTATTCCCATGGATGTATGTCATTTATTGTTGGGTAGACCATGGAAATATGACAGAAATGTGATTCATGATGGGAGAATGAACACATATACTCTGGAGAAGAATGGGAGAACCCATATGTTGCTTCCGATAAAGGATAAAGAGGTGAAGCCGGAAGTAAGCAACACAGTACTTCTCATGAGTGGGAAGGAACTCCTTACAGAGGTTAAGAAGAAGGAAGATCCACAATTCTTTGTGGTCAGAAAGCCGAGAATTGTTCTGACTAGTACAAGAGTGGATGATTTGCCAGAAGAGGTTCAGGAACTGCTGGAAGAGTTCGCTGACATCATAGTGGACGAACTACCTCGTTCGTTGCCACCGATGAGAAGTGTGAGTCATCACATAGACCTCATACCCGGAGCTAGTTTGCCGAATAAAGCCGCGTACAGATTGACGCCGTAGAAAAATGAAGAGGTCAAGAAGCAGGTCCAGGATTTGATGGACAAAGGATTGGTCAGGGAAAGTTTGAGTCCATGTGATGTTCCAATAGTACTCAGTCCCAAGAAGGATGGAGGATGGAGGATGTGCACCGATTCGAGAGCGATCAACAAGATAACCATCAGGTACAGGTTTCCATTACCAAGAATGGACGATCTGATGGATTGCCTGAGCGGGGCAAGGTATTTTTCAAAGATTGACTTGAAAAGCGGATACCACCAGATTCGCATGAGGGAAGGCGACGAGTGGAAGACAGCCTTCAAGACAAACGAAGGACTGTATGAATGGCTAGTCATTTCGTTTAGCTTGACGAATGTGCCAAGTACCTTTATGAGGTTGATGAACGAAGTCTTGAGGGAGTTCATCGGGAAGTTCGTCGTTGTGTATTTGGACGATATACTGATTTACAGTAAATCAGTGGCTGAACACCTGAAGCATTTGGCCATTGTAATGAAGAAGCTACAGCAGGAAAAGTTGTTGATTAATGTGAAGAAATCCTCATTTATGAAGACAAAGCTCATTTACTTGGGTTTTGTTATTTCGGCTAATGAGTTGAGGATGGACCTGGATAAAGTGGAAGTAATTAAAAATTGGCCATCACCGAGAAATGTGTTCGAGGTGAGGAGTTTTCATGGGTTGGCTAGTTTCTACCGAAAGTTCATCAGGAATTTCAGTGGGATTAGTGCAGCGATGATGGATACAGTGAAAAAGCGGCATAAATATTTTCACTGGACAACAGAGGCTGAGAAGAGCTTCAATCTGCTGAAGCGAAAGATCACAGAATGACCAGTGTTGGTGTTGCCATATTTTCAGAAAACATTTCAAGTGAAATGTGACGCAAGTGGGTTTGCCATAGGAGCGGTCTTGAGTCAGGAAGACATGTCAGTTGCATATTTTAGCGAGAAGCTGGATGAAGAGAAACTGAAATACTCCACGTATGATAAATAATTTTATGCTATCATACAGGCACTGAAGAAGTGGAGGCATTACTTGATTCCAAAGGAATTTGTTTTGTATAGTGATAATCATGCATTGCAGTTTGTGACTCAGCAGGAGAAGTTGAATCAGAAACATGCAAAATGGGTAGAGTATATGCAGAATTTCACATTTGTGATTAATCATATTTCGGGTACTGCTAACAAAGTGGCTGATGCTTTGAGCAGGAAGTGTTTGCTGTTGCAGGAGTTCCGAGTCAAAACATTGGGTTTTGATAATCTCAAGGACATGTACGTAGGAGATGCAGATTTTGGAGAAGCATATGAAGCAACTGAGAATCCAGTTCTCAGAGATAGGATTCCTTGGATAGATTACATGATCCAGGAGGGATTGCTATTCAGAGGCAATCAGCTGTGTATTCCAAATTGCTCCATGAGGGAGAACCCGTTGAAAGAGAAACACAACGGAGGATTAGCAGGACACTTTGGCCATGACAAAACATTCGCGAAGCTGAATGAGTCATATTTTTGGCCAGGGATGCAAGAAGATGTCAAAAGATTTGTTGACAAATGCAGAATTTGCCAGCATTCGAAAGGGAGAAAGCAGAATGCAGGTTTTTATCAGCCATTGCCCATACCATAGAGACCATGGGAGGCGATAAGCATGGATTTTGTATTGGGGTTGTCGAGGACACAAAGAGGGTTTGACTCTATCTTTGTGGTCGTAGACAGATTTTCCAAGATGGCACACTTCATTCCATGCCAGAAGACCAGCGATGCGACTCATATCGCCAACTTGTTTTTCAAGGAGGTCATTCAACTTCATGGGTTGCCAAAAAGTATAGTTTCAGACAGAGACACTAAATTCATAGGGCATTTTTGGAGGACGCTGTGGAAGAAGCTAGGAACTAACTTGGCGTTTAGTTCTGCTTATCATCCTCAGATGGATGGACAAACAGAGGCGGTGAACAGGAGTCTGGGAAATTTACTGAGAAGCTTGGTGACAGAGCACCATAGTAGTTGGGACCACATATTGCCACAAGCAGAGTTCGCATACAACGATTCAATGAATCGAAGTATAGGCAAAAGTCCATTTCAGGTTGTATATGGGATGCAACCGAGAGGAGTTTCTGAATTGCGAGATTCAGAACAGACTGCAACTAGCAGCGCTAGTGCAGAAGAGTTCGCTGAGGCGATGAAAGAACTTCACAGTCAGGTGAAGGAACGACTGCTGAAATCAAATCAGGAGTATAAGCGCAGAGCAGATCAGCATCGGAGACAACTTCAGTTTGAAGTTGGTGATCTATTTTTGGCGCACCTGAGGAAAGAAAGGTTCCCAAGGGGAACATACAATAAGATGAAGATGAAGAAAATCGGGCCATGAAAGGTCTTGAGAAAATTCGGAGAAAATGCTTATGAAATTGAGTTGCCGGATGGCATCGGCATATCTCTGATATTCAATGTTGCAGACTTATACCCATATAGAGTTGGAGCAACAAACACTGCAACTGAGCAACCAGTAATCCATTGGATGAACCAATTACCAGTAGCAGAGAAGCCGCAGATGGAGTGCATATTGGACAAGAGAGTGGGTAAGAAGACCAGGCGAAAGCAGTATTTTGAGTATCTGGTCAAATGGAAGAATCACCCAGTGGAAGACGCCAGCTGGGAGAGTGAAGCAGTGATCTAGAAGCATGGACAGACTGTGAAGGAGCTCATGGACATGAGCCCATGAAATTTTTCAAAGCCGAGGAGTATGATGCAGGAGCATCGCCAGCACATCAAGCAAGCCGGCGTGGAGCGGAAGACAGCTGGACAGTGCCAGCACAAATTTTGAAAATACTTGGAAGTTGTTGCACGATCTTAAATGACACCTTTAAGAAATGAAGCGCACTTATATATTGTAATGGACCTTGAGTGGATAGCTCACGTCCTTAGGTAGATGAGGCATTTAAGATAGTTAATGTAAAGTTAGGTAGGAATTTAATTCTAGATTTGATAGCTTTAGAGCGCAAGAGGGAAACGGGATATAGACACCCTCCTTTGTAAATTGTAACATTATTGAAATTGAGAGCATTCAGAAGAGAAGAGCATGCAGAGAAGTGTATGAAGAACACCCATGTACAGACATTGAATTAATAGAAAAGCTTTGATTCAATTCCATGGTTGTGTTAATCTCTGTGTATTTATGATTTTATGCTCATGAATGTTTACTTCTTGTCATACATTTGCTTTGATATGCTGTGTATGTGATTTCATGGTTGAATTGAAGTCTGTGGGAATGAGGAGTTAATTTTAATTGTTTCTCTATCTTGAACCAGAGAATTCCTGCAAGGAGTGCAGTTGAATCGTCCGCAAGGAGTGCGTTGACATAATGGTTCAAATAGAGGTAACTTTTGTTCTAAGTTCCCATAAGTGCAGATTGGGCACCAGAGCCGTGCAAGGCGTGCGCAGGCTAGACGAAGACTCAGAGTTGCGGTTCTGAGCAGGGGAATCGAAGACTACTTCTGCAGGAGTGCGCAGGGTCGAGAAAGCTTCAACACTAGTCGTGATTGAAGATTTGCCGCAAGGAGTGCGTGCGAAGAGTTTCCTAAAAGGACTCGAAAGTTGTGAGAAAAGCTCAGGAAGAATAGGCCTTCAAAGTTATTGAAGGACAGCGGAGAGAAGTTGCGTGTGGGTAGGTTGGCAAGAAGCGTTGTAAGTTACACGCAAGGTGGCAAGTTCCGTTGAATAACACTCAGCTATTTCATAGATTTTCCAAAGGAAGGAAGGACGGTCGGTGTTCTCCGAGGAAAATCCGCGACATTCTGTGAGTCGTCTGATCTCACACAAGAGTGGGAAAGATATAGTGAAGGTATCAAGGGTTAAAATCTCAGGAGGAGCCGAGCCGTTGATCCAAGCCAGTTAGGGCCGTTGGATCAATCGCGAGATCGGCTATCGGGGTTTCGCGAGAAAGGGATCGAAGGTTTGGCCATGGGAGTCACAATAGTGCGAGAAGCGAAGTCCCAACGGATTGCGTAAATAGTGGGGACCACGACAGGGTGACGTGGCAGGGAACGCGAGATATCGACGTTTCGGCATCTCGGGCATCGGGAGTCGACGCAGAAGTTATTCGACCTCGCGAGTAGCGAAGTCGCGAGGGAGCGAGATCGTGAACTTCGGCATTTTGGCATCTCGTGTATCGGGGTTTGGAAACTCAAGCGTTTGGTGTCACGAGTTGCGAAGACGTGATAGAGCGAAGTCCCGACAGCGGAGGGATAAAGTCAGCGTTGACTGATATCTCGGGTCTCGAGAATTCGAGAGCCCAGTGATCAACAAAGAACTTGCGAGGCTGTGAGTTCCGATCCTCCGATAACTCCAGAAAGGGGATCGCGTGAAGTGAACTGTGGGTGCAGATTTCCCGATAGGGAAATAGAAGACCCTTGGAGGTCTTCGGGCCGAAAGAGGAAAGAAGGTCCTGGAGAGGCGGACGTGCTCCGAGGAGTGCGGCTGCACCGTCATTTGGTCAGTGGCTGACAAGTGGTCTTCGTTGTCATTAACAAATGTAACAAGCCATTGTTTCGGTTCTTCTTCAAGAAACTCCACGAGGTTGTCGAAGTCCTTAGCTAGTGAAGTATTCATTGTTGCCAATTGACTATCAAGTTCCTCTTTAGTGATCATGGTTGAATTCCTGAAAAGTTATGGATCTTGTGGTTCTTTAAGAACACCAAATTCTTTTAAAATAGAAACCCCTCTCCTTTCATTTATTTTTTCACAAGAAACAATTGCATCTTGCAACATTTTTACTCATTATTCCCAACCTGCCTTTATTTTATTTATTCTTATGTTTGAGGGAAGTCCTTGGTGATTTATTTGATGGCCATTCATAGTAGTGACCCGTGCAATGAAATTATTTAGCTCGTTTTTACAGTAGGATTCATCATGTTGCAAATATTTTTCAAATGTTCAGTAAAATTTGAAATCCTTTGTCAAAGATGATGTAGGATGGTGTTGAACTCCCATGCTTTTTTGATTGTTTTGAGTCTTCTGTTAATTTTATCAACAACATAGACTCTGACTCCATTAAACAACTGAAGCACTTTCTGGATTGGCTTTGAGGTTCCTGGAGTACTTGGAGAAGTTTGTTCTGCTGGAAGTATGGCCAATGGTTGTGCAAACAGTGGCTTGGGAGTTAGTGTCTCCTCAAGTTCACTTATTCTCTTATTCAATTTAATGGTTTGCAACTCTTGCTCTGAAATTGAGTCGAAAAGAGTATCTCTTGTAGAACTATTTATTTTCATGAGTCCAGATGGTCCAACTCCCGAGACATTGACTACTGACCTTAATTTCTAAACTACCTTTTTTTCTTTACACTAACCATCTCTATCTAGAGTTTCTTTTCGTGCTTTTTGTATTGAGTATTGAGTATTATGCATTGTGTCAATGAATGCTCCTCAAACAACATGGGTTCCTCTTTTCCAAGGTCTTGTGTAATCTCTTGGCTTTTGAAAATTCCCCAAGACACCCAGTTGGGTAGCTTTGTACTGTCAATTTCCATATAATCAACATTTCCTAGGATTCTCGGATCTTGCGAATTGTGTCTATTTGGGTTTTTTTATGTTAGGAAATGAGACACACTTCCACACTAAACCTAGAAAAAGAGAGGAAGAAATATTTAATCAAGAAATTAATTGACAAAACAATCACAAAGCACAGATATATTTTACCCTTGAAACCCAAACTGGGAAAACCAACATTCCTTGAGTGTTCTACTCATTGTTGTCTTATTCATTCAGAATAAAAGGTTACATGTCTAACCTTGGTCTAAACCTAAGACACAATTGACATCATACCCTCTTTCTTATGCAAGAACAACCCTGTAGCCAATTCGGCTTACATATGCATAACCAACAACCTCTAAATTACAGACTCTTGGCAATTAGCCATTCATCATTTAAATATTCAAGATTAGTCTTTACATACTTACAACACGACTTCTTTATAGGCTTTACAATAGGTAAAATCCTAAAGAAAATGGTACCCAAAAAATCTTACAGATCCATGCAGATCATTGGCTACAAATCCCATGAATATCAGGATTTTGTTACAGTCAAATACCAAGTCATATTATCCATTGACTACCATTCAAACTTCATTCGGTCTTCAGTTGGTTTCCACACACCTTCCTGTCAACCTCTTTTCAATTGACCTCTTTGAATTTCTATTGATTTATTTACCATGTTAAACCACCTTTACTTTCGACATCGAATTTACTCGGTTGACTAACCTCAACCTTCGACTTGTTGTCAATCCACCTCGACTTCGTATTTACCTAGTCAAACCACCTCGACCTTCGACTTCGAATGTCATTTGATCCACCTCAACTTTCACTTCAAAAAATATAACAACCCAACTGTTTCCTTTCTTTCTAGGACACTATATGTGCCCGTTCAATATTGACATGAGGTGGTCCCTCTCCACCATCACCTCTAGCACACCCATCATTACTCTCTTCTCCATTTAGCTTCTACCATTTTTTTTTATTTTCCCATAGGAGGAGCTCTTGCGTGGTTGGGGATTGGAAGAAGACTGGAAATTGTTACTACTTTTCCTCCTTTGTCTTGATTTTCTCTAGCTTTTGGTATTTGAACTTATTTTTGTTGACAAGTCATCACTACATACATTGTTGTTCTTTTTTGTAGAGGGATTGTCACTAGTTTCTTCATCAAATCTTGTGAAAAATTTGTTGTACCTTATTGATGCTAAATTTCTTGATAACATACCCTCGGGGTCAAAAAACCCTATGGATTGTGCTTCTTTTAGGTTAAATAGATTAAGTGTTTATGAGACTTATTTTAGATGCACCATATTCCTAATGATTGTGTCTCCAAGTCGAAGAGGCAATGTAACGGATTTATTTTTTCTCTTCCTATCAAATAAAATACACCATGCTTTATAATATCGGAAAAATTTTGTGACAAAATATCTATTGCAAACAAATATAGGGAGTAGAAGGGAGTTTTCTTGATAAACATACAAGTGGATGTATGTATGGTTTTCCCCTTGAATGCAAATTCCCTTTCCCTTGAGAAATTCCCCATCTTTTTGAGTTAATCTCTTGGGATTTGCCTCAACGAACATGTGTTTGAACTCTCTAACAAACTTATCTTGAACAATGTAAAAATTGAATGGTTCTTTATGTTTGCATAGCACCGGGTGCTAGAACTAAACTAGTTCATTGTGTGTATTTACACTGGATTTGACATGGAGACCGTCAAATACATTGCAAAAGACAATATTCACTAAATATGTGGCCATGAAAAATCTTTGAGTAATAAAGTAGTTACTTAACTAAAAACAGAGTTCATTTGATATCACCTCTACCCACTCAAAGATGGCATCCTTTTGAAAGGAAAAGTATAGTGCATATAGAGTTGACTTGTGTATGTTTGAAGTCAACTTGCACCCAACCACACATGTGAACAACCATGAAAATTCCTGGTATGGTTCTTGTAGAAACATTATATCAATTGTTGAAAGGTCGGTTAACATGCTTGCAAATGGTAGAAACAAATCTCTTAATACTTTGGAGCCACCTGCCTGAGAGGCTAGGAAGGCGTCTGCATTGGAAATATTAAAATTTTTATTTGTATAAGGAAGACAAAGCATTTTATTGAATGTCTTCAGAGTAAGCACGAATGATTTCTTTTCTTTTTTTGTTACTTTAATCATTCTTTTCTTGGAATCGAACCTTCGAGCAGACTAGGATACCAGTTCCTTGAAGTTGAAAACTTTAGGTACATAGCCAACATTGACGAGCCTTGTGGTACAAAGTCTATCGTTTTACTTTCCTTCTGGACTCTTGTTCAAGAACCACTTGTAGGAAGTAGACTAGTGGTAATTCTTGTCTTCTTTGGTTAGTGAATTGACAATATCACTGCAAAAGGGATCCTTTCTTCTTCTATTTTCCATGTCACTGCTTTTTTAATGGACTTTGATATAGGTGAACCTTATGAAGAGTATATTACCGAGCTCCAATTTCTTTAAATCCAACTACATGGCGTGTATTTAATTAAATGTACTTTCCACAAATATGAAATATCTTTGAAACATGTGTAATCATAAATAGAAACCATTAAGTAGCTCATAGAAAAGTGGTACATTTACTTCACATTAGTCCTAATCGTTGCCCTTTCTTTGTAAATCAGAACAAATCAAATTTTCATAAATATTTTGGTTATAGTGCAAATTACGTGGCTTGTTAGGGTCCTTGTTGCAAAACTATTGGATGTGAAAAGGGTGGGAATTGTGGGAGATATGGTTGTGCTGAGTGTGAAGAAATGATGGTAGAAAAAGGTTTGGTACGAGGTGGAAAATGACTAAGTAAATAGCCTTTTGATGATGATTTTTTTGAAACATGGATACATCTTGAGTTAGTACATCATTTGAATAAGGTATATCTACAACTTCAATACCAGTCATCAATTTATAGTGCTTGTCATCTGACAGTTTCTAGGAAGTTGATGTCCATGTCATGTTCTTGAAGTTTGATAAGGGATTTTTTCCATTTACCTTGTCTAAATTGTAGTTGAATAAATATTTTTATTGGAGGATATGGTGCATAATCTTTCTTTTTCTATTTTCTATAGGCGTGTTTCTTTTAATGCATATGTTTTTTAGCGGTTTTTTGTGTCTATTTTTGTCGGTTTTCTGGCATGTGGTTTTCGTCGATGGTTTTCTAATTATGGTTAAGGAATTAATCTTTTTGACTAATCTAAGTCAATGGATTAGGGGTTTGGATGTTGCGAGATCCTATGTGTATATTGTATTGTAAAAAATAAAGAAGATGATGAATAAAATATTAGAGGTGTGACTCTAAATTGGTTATCTGTGTGACTCTAAATGTGTATATATGTGGTGTGACTCTAATATACTTTTATCCTTACAATGTGCATCACATCTATGTTGGCATATTCCTCGTACATGCTCAAGAACCAATACATTGTCACCCATACTTTTTCTCAATGGAAGTATTGTATTTATACCGTACTTGTTTCCACAATTATTCACTGCACCCAGTTTCCATTGGTCACAATGTTGATCGCATATGTCATTGCACTTCTCTCTTAGCAATGGCTCATAGTGAATGTGAATTGTATCTATTTCAAATGACAACACATCAATTGTTCTATCATAGTTCAAGTTAGCGGAATACAAGTTGAAAATATTGTTGCCATGGAGGGACCACACTTGAATATTTACATTGAAAATGAATGATATCTATTGTAAATAGAATCCCCCACCCTATATATTTTCCTTTCATATGGAATTTCCATATTTAGAAGAAACTCTTTCCAATTCACAATAGTTTTTGTATTGTGTATAGTATCAGGTCTTATATATTTGTGAAAGCAATGCAATGCATTATGGTCACTAATTTTCATTACATTGAAAAATTATTGGACAATGTAAAGTCTCAAGGATTGTACATCGAAGTCTATGGCTATCAAATAGAAAAATTCTTAGAACAAATTATCACCACAACTAGATACGATAGGTATTGTTGTGCTCAATCCATAAGAATATTGTTCAAGATTGCATTTGGCTATTTTTTTGCAAAGCAATGGTTTGTATTTACCACTAACAATATTTGTCTCATGAAACAAGATGCAATATGGATCTACATTTTCATTTCTATTGAAATGCAAATAATTTATTTTCCTTGTTAGTGACTAAACTGCAATCAAAATATTTAACCATTTTTCTAACCATCGTATGAAAAAATCCATCTCCCCATAGCCCTCTCTCATTTTCATTTACATTTGAAGATGCAGACAACCACATTTTTGACATGTATATGTTAATGTCACAAATCCCATACAATTCGTACAATAAATTGGATCCTAGCTCAATCTCATACAATTATAATGCCTCTTTATCTCCATTGTTCAAATAGACAAAGAAATGATCTATTAATCCATTCTCAATTCAATGGAAGAGTAGAGTAAATGAAACAATACATGCAATGCATCAAACAAACAATACCCGGGACTGTATGAAAATGCATCCAATCTAAAAAGACCATTTCTATGCATCACATGGTCAATATTTCCATGCACAATGCACTTCTCCTTGCTTTCATAGTTTTCAAAATCTATTGTATCTTCCATATTTTAGTTTATGTCATCTAGATGATGCTTAAGCTATGTCTATAACATTGAGCAACCAAAAACATAAAAAGATAAATACAATCTCAAAACAACATACATTATTTTTGTTTGTGTTTAACTTTGATTCCTTTTTATCTATATAGTTTTTGAAATAGTCCTTCACCAATTTAACCTACCCTTGAAAAAGAAAAATAAAAAGAAGCTACTAATTTTCTTCAACATATATGATACACCCGAAAAATATTTCATTCTACCATTTGATCAAGCAATACAACCGAAAACAAAGAACTCGTTTTCTTAAACATTACACGAATGCCAATGCAAATTTCAATGAAACAAAGTAACTTCACTATGCATCAACCACAAAATATCAAAGAATAAGAGTGAACTGTTTTGGAACACATAGCAATCGAGATGTCGGATGTCAAGATTAGCATACTTTCTATGTATTAGATTAAACTATGTTAGTTGACATGGGGCATATAAAAACAATCAAAGAAATAATTAGTTGCACGTGTTTGTCAAATACATAAATTAATATGGCAGACCATTGGATAAAAACAACATACTAGATGAATAATTTCAACATCTTCAACAACTATTGCTCTCAGAGTGCACGAGTGCAGAAGTCTAGGTGGTGTTAATTCTCCATGCGTGTGTTAAAAATATACCAAGTGTTGATTGTGTGGAAGACATAGTTGTGCGGAGGGTGGAGATATGTCCATAGAAAAAGCTTCCTCTCAACCTAAAAAATGGCTAAGTAAAAATTCTTTTGACTAGGAAATTGTCCAAAGATAAACAAATCATGGAGCTAAGATTGCCCCAAGGCCAAGAGCATGATGAAAATATGCTAAAATGTCTTTTCCACATATACCAGCTAGCTTTCGAATAGGAGTAATCATAAACAAAAAACATCAAGCAATTCATAGCTAAGAACCACATTTTCTTCACACCACTTCTAGATGTCTGACCTTTCCTCATAAATCAGAGAAAATCAATGTGCCATAAATTAGTGACTTATTGTGTAAATTATCTCACTTGTCACAATAATTGATGCAGAACTATTGGAAATGCAGAGGTGCAGAAGTGCGACCATGTGGGAGGATGACTCGTGTCAATTCTCCACACAAGTTTTGAAAATAGAGAAAGAGTTAAATAGACCAAGTGTTGGTTCTACGTGCTATACACCTGTGCGAAAGTGCGGATGATATATTTGTGTCGATTGCAGAAGTGTTGAGGCACCCAAGTGCACTAATTCTAGACCATAAGTGATATGAATTCTAGGTGCAAGGGTTGAAAGTGTGTAGTATCCATATGAGGATTGAAAATATATTAAGCCTTCCCTTTGCGAAGCATATGCCTATGAAGAACATCACAATATCCCAATATAAAAATCCTTCGCACAACCTAGAAAAATGCTAAGTATAAAGGCATTTCAGTACAAAATTTTCCAAACATAAATAAATCAGACAACTCGAATTGCTTGAAGGCCAAGTGCATGATGCATATTTACTAAAGTTTCTTTTCTAGACACATGAACAACCTCTGGAACACAGGTAATCATAAATAGAAACCACTACCCAATTCATAGAAAAGTGGTACATTTAATTTGCATCAGTTCTAAATCCATTCCCTTTCCTCCTAAATCTGAGAAAATCAGTGTGCCATAAATGACTCAGCCTTCCTTCAAATTATCTATCTTGTCACAACCAAGTGCAGAATTATTGGAAATGCAGACTTGTGGAAGAACAACAGTTTGCGAGCATCAACATGATGGATGATCTGCAATAGGATCAAAAACAGACCAAGTCTTTCATATGCCCGCGACATAGTTGTGCATAGTGTGGAGGCATGAAACAAATATCTATGAGGATTATAGAGATATCATCATAGAAAACTCCTCCTCACAACCTGAAAAATAGCTAAAGTAAAAAGTCGTTTGACCAGAAAATTTTCAAAAGATAAATATAGTACGAAGCAAAAATTTCTTTAAGCCCTTGTGGATGACATGCTTTTACTAAAGTGTCCTTTCCCCACATGAATTACCTTCAGAATACACATAGTTATAAATAGAAGGCACTAGCTAGCCCATAGAAAAGCATGACATATACTTAGTGGTAGCTCTAAATCATTGTCCTTTCCTTGTAAATCTGACCAAATCAATGTGTTAAAAATGATTGGGATATCATGCAAATTACATGGATTATTACAATTCGTAATGTAGAGGTACAAAACTACAAGATGATGATTGGCATAAATTCTCTGCACAAGCATTGAAAATACATAAGTGATAATTGTGATAGCAATATACCTCTGTGAAGTGTGGAGGTGAACAAGACATAATTGCACCAAGTGCAGACATATGTTCATAGAAAAATCTTTCCAACAACCTAAAAAATGCCCATGTAAAAAAGGATTTTGACTAGGAAATTTTTCAAATATAAATACACCATTACCAAAGTGGATTTCTTCAATTCGTGGTGCCCAAGTATTGGAAGTACAAAGTTATGCAAGTGCACAATGATAAACGGTATAATTTCACCGCAAAAGTATTGAAAATACACAAGTGTTGTATGTGCTAGCGATATGCCTATGTGGAGAGCATAGGTCCAGAATACATAACTCTACCAAGTGTTGACATATGTTCGTAGCAAAAGCCTCTGGACAACTTGAAAAAATACCTTGTAAAAAGGATTTTGACTAGGAAATTTTGCAAATAGAAATACATTATTCAGCTCCAATTTCTTCAAGGAAAAATGCATGGCCTATATTTACTAAAATGTCCTTTTCACACACATGAATTACCTTCAATATATGGCCAATCATAAATAGAAACCATTAGCCAGCCCATGGATAAGCGAGACATTTGCTTTGCACTATTTCTAAATCCCTTCCTTCTCCTCATAAATCCAAGAAATTCAACCTGGCATAAATGACCCAACCACCATGGAAACCACATGGCTTGCCAATATTCATGCTACAAAACTATTTCAAGTGGCAATGTGTGGAAGCACTGCAATGTAGGGGTGTCATAGGATTGGTATTAATTCTCCACACATAAATTGAAAATAGATCAGATGTTCACTATGCTAGAAAAAACTTGTATGAAGCGTGAAGGATATAGTTGTGCAGAATGTTGACAAAACATCAAATCAAAAGGCTCTTCACATAAGAAACAATGCATTGTACATGGAAATATTGACCATTTGGTACATAGCAATCACCTTTTCAAATTGGATGCATTTTTTCATATACTCTTGCACATTGTTTATTTGATGCATTCCACGCCCCCCTTGAATTTCCATTACTCTTCCATTGAATTGGAAAATGGATCAATACATAATTTCTTGGTTTGTTTAGACAACAAAGATATAGACGCATCGGAATCTTATCAATATGAACTAGGATCTAATTTCTTGCATGAATTGGATCAGATTTGTGACATTAACATATATATTTTGAAAATGAAACTGTCTACATATTCAAATGTAAATTAAAATGAAAGAGAACTATGAAGACACACCTTTTGCATACGATGAAAAACAAAAGGGTTAAATAAAACATAAGAGAAAACTCCAATAAAACACAGTACCTGCACTATGCATAAAGCATACACTATTAAACAATAAGCACATCAAACTAATTGCATCTGTCTATGAAACATTAATCAATATCGTAGACCATTGGTCGAAGTCAAGGTAGTAGATGGACACCCTAGGCTTGTTTAACAAGTATTGATGATACTTTGTAAACATAACTCAGAGGAAAATTTGTGCACTGATGAAAGAAAAATTGAACCAATCTATTTCCCAATTCAAATAACTATATAATCAAAATTATGGTGATAAATTCAACACATTTTTATCCAAGAGTTTTCATCCTTTCTAATCCCCATCCTATTCACTAGAAATAAACAAGCAATAAAATTTATTCATTCCAAAAAAAGATTGCAACATGATAACAATAATACACAATGTACAAGATTTTTTACTTTCTAACATAGATTTGTATATGCCCAAAATTGTAACACTTGTAAATCGCCATTCACAACACTTGAAAATTGCGATGACCCTTGTCTTTGTGAACTATAACGGCTTATATCACGATCAAACACAAAAAAGAACGAATGGAATAGGTTGTGGAATGCAACAACTAAACAATCCCCAACACTATATGGAAATGCATCCAACCTAAAAACAATTGCTTTATAGTACATGGTAAATAATGCAACGCTCCCTAACTTTATATCTGTCAACATCTATTCTCTATTCCACCTTTTAATTTATGTGACTCAAACCATCCATAGACTATCTCCATAGCATCAAGCAATTGCAAAATAAAAAGAATAATACAATATTGAAATAACACACCTTTTAGGTTATGTTTAACTTTGACTCTTTTTGATGTATACTATGTTTGAAAATATCCCTCGACTGACTTAACTTAATTCTGAAAATGCAAAATAAGAACCCGTTTTTCTTTTTCTTTGGAATATAACATGCAATTCAGAGGATTTCTTACCCTCTGACATAGATTTGTAGAAGCTCCCAAAATTAGAAGTCCTGCAACTGGCAAGTCAAAACACTTGAAAATTGACAAGAGCTTCATCTTTCTGAATTACAGCAAAACACATGGTAGATAAACACATTAATCAACCCAAAAACAAAGTGAACAATACAACCTCAAAGCAACACACCTTCTTTCTTTTTTCTTTTTTCTGTTCACCTTTGATTATTTTCGGCCTACACAATTTTTGTAACAACCTCTGGCCGACTTAACTTGCCTCCAAAAAAAAAAAAACAATAATCAATTCCCATTTCTATTTCACATATACAACACACGCAAAAATGTTCCACTCCACCATTCTAACTAGTAACAGAGCAGAAGTAGTTGCACTATGCATGAGGTTATTTTTTTTGTTCACCTTTGATTGTTTTCATCCTACACGGTTTATGTAACAACCCCTGATCGTCTTAACTTGCTTATGAGAAAACAAAATAGTAATCAACTCCCAATTTTGTTTCGCATATACAACACAAAAAAAAAAATTCAACTCCACCATTCCAGCTAGTAAGAAAGCAGAGCTAACTACATTATGCATGAGGCACACACCATCAAACAACAACTAGAGAACCTGGTTGCACTTTTATGAAATACATAAATTAATATGGCAACAAACTGGTTAAAAGCAAGATACTAGATGCACATGATTTCTTACCCTCTAAAATAGATTTGTAGAAGCCCAAAACCAGATGTCTTGCAAGTCGCCAATGGAAACACTTGCAACTTGGGAAGAACCTCATCTTTCATGTTTATAGTAGACTATATCATGATCAAACACAAAGAATTCCACAATTAATTAGAAGAAAATAATTCAATTAAAACTCCTTGTAATCCATAAAATCTCCTGCACAAAATCATGGCATACAATACGCAAAAATCCCTTCAAAAATTATGGATCGTATTAAATTTAATGAATAATCAAAAGTGAATAATCTATATATATTTATTAAAATCCGTCAATAGATTGTATAATAAATATACATGCATATTGTTTTTCATGCATCTTTAAATGTCTCTAATCAACAATTGACATAGTAGCAAGCTTCAAAAAATGAGATCGTCTCGGAACTTTGAGACTTGTACATGCACTCATTGCAACCATCCGCTAAACCTACATAATTAAATTTCCTATTAAATTCCTGCAATCACCTTGACAATAAGATATTGTTTTGAAGGACCAATCAAAATACAGAAAAGAATTTGCATCACTTGCAACAAAGTTAAATTTTGATTAAAAAAATAAAATAAAAATTTATCAACCCCCCCAAAAAAAAACACAATCAACCCAAAATTAATTCCTATAATCTCAAACCTTTAACAAAACTAATAATTATATTATTGAAAAAATAACAACAAAATAAAAAAATAATTATAATTATTATTATGTAGTAGTATAACTATACAAAACAATTCAAAATTGAATTTAAAATCATAAATTATTTTTTTGATAAACTTTGCATCATTTCATTTATTCACATTAACATCGTTTTTTTACCTTTTGGTGATGGGACATCGAAACACATTAAATTTTTACCTTTTGGTGATGGGACATCGAAACACATTAAAACTACCCTGCACTCTTAACTTTGTTTTTTTCTATCTATCTATCTATCTATCTATCTATCTATCTATATATATATATATATATATATATATATATATATATAGAGATAGATAGATTATTTTATGTAATATTGTAATTATGTTTTATTAAGATAAATTAGGGAGGATTATATTTTGATTTAGTTAAATAAAGATTTTAATTATAATAAAATCAATATATATTCATCTTAACTAGGGATCTATCAAGTGTCGGGACTAGAGATTTGAGGACTAGAGATTTGATCCATGTCCGGACTTGATAGATACGAGATTAAGATGAATCTATGTTGGTGATATTATATATGTGTTTTGATTATTGCATGGAGTGATTAATTGAGTTTACTTGTTGTTTATATGTGATTATTTATTTATATATATATATATATATATATATTATTATTATTATTATTATTTTTTATTATTTTATTATTAATTTATTATTTTGTAGATTTTTTACTATTATTTTAATGTGTTATGGTATATGAACATCTCTAATACAACGTCTTTTAGCACAATAATAATAGTAAAACATTATTAATATTATTATTATTATTATTGTTCAAATAAAATATTTATAAAAATAATATTTAAATTTATTTAATTATGATTAGTTATTAATAATTATATTTTTATATAAATAATTATAATTGATTTTAACTATTTATAATATTATACATTTATATTTAATTTTTAATTTACTATTAAATATT
Source organism: Picea engelmannii (assembly GCA_009831015.1). NCBI lineage: Eukaryota > Viridiplantae > Streptophyta > Pinopsida > Pinales > Pinaceae > Picea > Picea engelmannii. The sequence goes on from ML788448.1 coordinate 1,283,142, forward strand.
CATAATTAATTTTACTAATAAAATGGTATTTTATTTTTAGTTTTTACAGATAAAATCTTGGTTGTGTTTAGGAAAACCTCAAACTTATGTTAGGAAACCTTAACTATTATATTTAAATTAGTTAAATAATATTTAAATTTATTTGATTATGATTAGTTATTAATAATTATATTTATATATAAATAATTATAATTGATTTTAACTATTTATAATATTATACATTTATATTTAATTTTTAATTTACTATTAAATATTCATAATTAATTTTACTAATAAAATAGAATTTTATTTTTTGTTTTTACAAATAAAATCTTGGTTGTGTTTAGAAAAAGCTCAAACTTATGTTCAAGAAACCTTAACTACTATATTTTGCAATTATAATCTTATGTTCAAGAAACCTTAACTACTATATTTTGCAATTATAATGCATAATTTTAAGATTTTTCAATATTCTGAATTATGTTGGGAACAATAATTATATATTATCACATCATTATAAAGGTTGAAAATCATATCACATTATAAAGGTTTACATTATTAAAAATAAATAAATCTAGACTATTTAATTCTCTCTATAAATTTTATATTAACATTGTATTTTTGGGAAATGAGTATTGATTATATTAAAAAGGTTGCGATTGAACCATACACCAAGTTAATATAATAAAAAAAATCTAAGTTTGGAACAATAAAATGTAAATAAATAAATAAAATATATATATAATAAAAAAAATCTAAGTTTGGAACAATAAAATGTAAATAAATAAATAAATAATAT
>ML788448.1:1285170-1308087 GCA_009831015.1 Picea engelmannii
ATTTTTGGCCTTTCCAGGAGATCTCACTTGTATAGAATTCCCCGCACAAAATAATTGATATCAAATTTTGAAACTCGCACCCAAAATACTACAGACTGTCCACGATCCAATGCAACCAGTCCCACTCAATTTGGATACTCTAGTAATAAATTATGGTTGTTTTACCTAGAACACCTTCGTGAGACTAGTCAATAGGGCTAGTCAGATACCCTATCTTACACAGGGTGTATCTACAAATTTAAGATGACCCAGAAGCTAAAATTTTTACCACAGATACACTACTAATTTTTGTAAATGGTCTCTAGAGGGAAGGGTATGAAATGTTACAGAAACGTTTTTATAGCGAAAATGTCTCAATGACTCATTTCAGGATGATTCCATAACCCTATCTTGTACAGGCTGTATCTCTGAAAGTATACGGCCTCAGGAGCTGAATTTTGAACCCAATGTACCTTGATCCGTCTACTAAATACCCTCCAAGTGGTTCCTTATGAAACGTTGTAGAAAAAAATTTATAGTGAAAATGCCACAGTGTCTCAAATGTAGCAGCAAAACCCCAAGACCTTGAGCTCTGATACCATATGTTAAGAACCAAACATCAATATAGCATAGAAAAACCTCAGGAAAAGTACTCAACGCCTTGAAAAAGAGATAATTTCAGATAATAAGCATTTTCGAGGGGGCAACCTCCTTTTACCCCACTTAAATGTTCAAGTACAAGATGATTCAAAATGAAAATGTCACCTTGGTATATATAAGAGACTAGGAGGTATAATTACAAATAATGGCCTAAAGCCGACATAATTAAAATAACATTAATAATCTAAATTACAACTAATGGCCTAAAGCTGACATAAATAAAATAGCATTACTAATCTAATATGCCCCAATTAATGGGTAATGAGCCAACATTAGGGCTTAACACTGCCTTTATTTTATTTATTCTTATGTTTGAGGGAAGTCCTTGGTGATTTATTTGATGGCCATTCATAGTAGTGACCCGTGCGATGAAATTATTTAACTCGTTTTTACAGTAGGATTCATCATGTTGCAAATATTTTTCAAATGTTCAGTAAAATTTGAAATCCTTTGTGAAAGATGATGTAGGATAGTGTTGAACTCCCATGATTTTCTAATTGTTTTGAGTATTCTGTTAATTTTCTGGATAGACTCTGACTCCATTAAACAACTGAAGCACTTTCTGGATTGGCTTTGAGGTTCCTTGAGTACTTGGAGAAGTTTGTTCTGCTGGAAGTATGGCCAATGGTTGTGCAAACAGTGGCTTGGGAGTTAGTGCCTCCTCAAGTTCACTTATTCTCTTATTCAATTTAATGGTTTTCAAATCTTGCTCTGAAATTGAGTCGAAAAGAGTATCTCTTGTAGAACTATTTATTTTCATGAGTCCATATGGTCCAACTCCCGAGACATTGACTACTGACCTTAATTTCTAAACTACCTTTTTTTCTTTACAATAACCATCTCTATCTGGAGTTTATTTTCATGTTTTTTGTATTGAGTATTGAGTATTGTGCATTGTGTCAATGAATGCTCCTCAAATAACATGGGTTCCTCTTTTCCAAGTTCTTGTGTAATCTCTTGGCTTTTGACAATTCCCCGGGACACCCAATTGGGTAGCTTTGTACTGTCAATTTCCATATAATCAACATTTCCTGGGATTCCCGGATCTTGCGAATTGTGTATATTTGTTTTCTTTTTTATGTTAGGAAATGAGACACACTTCCACACTAAACCTAGCAAAAGAGAGGAAGAAATATTTAATCAAGAAATTAAATGACAAAACAATCACAAAGCACACATATATTTTACCCTTGAAACCCAAACTGGGACAACCAAAATTCCTTGAGTGTTCTACTCATTGTTGTCTTATTCATTCAGAATAAAAGGTTACATGTCTAACCTTGGTCCAAACCTAAGACACAATCGACATCATACCCTCTTTCTTATGCAATAACAACCCTGTAGCCAATTCGTCTTACATATGCATGACCAACAACCTCTAAATTACAGACTCTTGGTGATTAGCCATTCATCATTTAAAGATTCAAGATTAGCCTTTACATACTTACAACATGACTTCTTTATAGGCTTTACAATATGTAAAATCCTAAAGAAAATGGTACCCAAAAAAGCTTACAGATCCATGTAGATCATTGGCTACAAATCCCATGAATATCGAGATTTTGTTACAGTCAAATACCAAATCATATTACCCATTGAATACCATTCGAACTTCATTTGGTCTTTATTTGGTTTCCACACGCCTTCTTGTCAACCTCTTTTCAATTGACCTCTTTGAATTTCTATTGGTTTCTTTACCATGTTAAACCACCTTTACTTTCGACATCAAATTTACTCGGTTGACTAACCTCGACCTTCGACTTGATGTCAATCCACCTCGACTTTGTATTTACCTGGTCAAACCACCTCGACCTTCGACTTCAAATGTCATTTGATCCACCTCAACTTTCACTTCAAAAAATATAACAACCCAACTGTTTCCTTTCCTTCTAGGACACTATATGTGCCCGTTCAATATTGACATGAGGTGATCCCTCTCCACCATCACCTCTAGCACACCCATCATTACTCTCTTCTCCATTTAGCTTCTGCCATTTTTTTTTATTTTCCCATAGGAGGAGCTCTTGCATGGTTGGGGATTGGAAGATGACTGGAAATTGTTACTACTTTTCCCCCTTTGTCTTGATTTTCTCACTACATACATTGTAGTTCTTTTTTGTAGAGGGATTGTCACCAGTTTCTTCATCAAATCTTGTGAAAATTTTGTTGTACCTTATTGATGCTAAATTTCTTGAGAACATACCCTTGGGGTCAAAAAACCCTATGGGTTATGCTTCTTTTAGGTTAAATAGATTAAGTGTTTATGAGACTTATTTTAGATGCACCATATTCCTAATGATTGTGTCTCCAAGTTGAAGAGGCAATGTAATGAATTTATTTTTTCTCTTCCTATCAAATAAAATACACCATGCTTTATAATATCGGAAAACTTCTATGACAAAATATCTATTGCAAACAAATATAGGGAGTAGAAGGGAGTTTTCTTGTTAAACATACAAGCAGATGTATGTATGGTTTTCCCCTTGAATGCAAATTCACTTTCCCTTAAGAAATTCCCCAGCTTTTTGAGTTAATCTCTTGGGATTTGCCTCAATGAACATGTGTTTGAACTCTCTAACAAACTTATCTTGAACAATGTAAAAATTGAATGGTTCTTTATTTCTGCATAGCACCGGGTGCCAGAACTAAATTGGTTCGTTGTGTGTATTTACACTGGATTTGACATGGAGACCGTCAAAGACATTGCAAAAGACAATATTCACTAAATATGTGGCCATGAAAAATCTTTGAGTAATAAAGTAGTTACTTAACTAAAAACGGAGTTCATTTGATATCACCTCTACCCACTCAAAGATGGCATCCTTTTGAAAGGAAAAGTATAGTGCATATAGAGTTGACTTGTGTATGTTTGAAGTCAACTTGCACCCAACCACACATGTGAACAACCATGAAAATTCTTGGTATGGTTCTTGTAGAAACATTATATCAATTGCTGAAAGGTCGGTTAACATGTTTGCAAATGGTAGAAACAAATCTCCCAATACTTTGGAGCCACCTGCCTGAGAGGTTGGGAAGGCATCTGCATTGGAAATATTAAGATTTTTATTTGTATAAGGAAGACAAAGCATTTTATTGAACGTCTTCAGAGTAAGAACGAATGGTTTCTTTTCTTTTGTTGTTAATTAAATCATTCTTTTCCTGGAATCGAACCTTCGAGCACACTAGGATACCAGTTCCTTGAAGTTGAAAACTTCAGGTACATAGCCAACATTGACGAGCCTAGTGGTACAAAGTATATCGTTTTACTTTCCTTCTGGACTCTTGTTCAAGAACCACTTGTAAGAAGTAGACTAGTGGTAATTCTTGTCTTCTTTGGGTAGTGAATTGACAATATCAATGCAAAAGGGTTCCTTTCTTCTTCTATTTTCCATGTCACTGCTTTTTTAATGGGCTTTGATATAGGTGAACCTTATGAAGAGTATATTACCAAGCTCCAATTTCTTTAAATCCAACTACATGGCGTGTATTTAGTAAAATGTACTTTCCACAAATATGAACTATCTTTGAAACATGTGTAATCATAAATAGAAACCATTAAGTAGTCATAGAAAAGTGGTACATTTACTTCACATTAGTCCTAATCGCTACCCTTTCTTTGTAAATCATAACAAATCAAATTTTCATAAATATTTTGGTTATAGTGCAAATTACATGGCTCGTTAGGGTCCTTGCTGCAAAACTATTGGATGTGAAAAGGGTGGGAATTGCGGGAGATATGGTTGTGCTAAGTGTGAAGAAATGATGGTAGAAAAAGGTTCAGTACAAGGTGGAAAATGACTAAGTAAATAGCCTTTCGATGATGATTTTTTTGAAACATGGATACATCTTGAGTTAGTACATCATTTGAATGAGGGATATCTACAACTTCAATACCGGTCATCAATTTACAGTGCTTGTCATCTGACAGTTTCTAGGAAGTTGATGTCCATGTCATGTTCTTGAAGTTTGATAAGGGAGTTTTTCCATTTACCTTGTCTAAATTGTTGTTGAAGAAATATTGTTATTGGAGGATATGGTGCATAATCTTTCTTTTTCTATTTTCTATAGGCATGTTTCTTTTAATGCATATGTTTTTTAGCGGTTTTTTGTGTCTATTTTTGTCAGTTTTCTGGCATGTGGTTTTCGTCGATGGTTTTCTAATTATGGTTAAGGAATTAATCTTGTTGACTAATCTAAGTCAATGGATTAGGGGTTTGGATGTTGCGGGATCCTATGTGTATATTGTATTGTAAAAAATGAAGAAGATGATGAATAAAATATTAGAGGTGTGACTCTAAACAAATTATTGGTTTTCCCAGTTTGGGTTTCTAGGGTAAAAATATATGTGTAATGTGGGTGTGTGCCATTGTATCTTTTTTTATTTTTATTAAGGATTTTTTTGCAGTAATTAATTGTATAAGGTTAAAATCTACATATTGTTCGCACCATTTTGAAGAACAAATTTGTTGTGTGATATGAGAAATTTCCACTATCATGTAGCAATTCCCATTTCACTATTTTTTGGTAACTAAATATTTTTACAATATCATCATCATGCAGATTCCCATAGAATAGGGTTGGAAAGTTCATCTCTTCTGCATATTTGTCCTTGAACATTCCAAGTAGATGTTTTCCTTCAGCAAGTGTGAATTTGATGATCTTGCCTTGCAAATCATGGATGTGTTGCGAGTCTATGAATCCATGTACCAATGTTTCACTAGGTCTCTCACTATTTGATTCTATCTCCATATCACTTTCACAATTAGAATTTGTGTTTTCTATGAATATTTTACTATCTTGTTGGAGAACATCAACCCATTCTTTATTTATAATGATGTTTCCAGCCTTGTATAAAGCTTCAAAACATAATTCTTTTAATTCTCTCATGACAATGTTTACACGTACTCTTTCGGTCTAATATCCATTTTGTATTGTAACCATATCTTCAATGCATTTTCAATTGTCATTGTTTCATCCATGGATTGTGGAAATTCTTTTTGGAAAATACCCATATGAAGAAGAACATTGATGATGGACCTTGTCAAACCCATATGCAATCATTTGTATCCCCATTGTCTAATTTGTGCAAATGCAATTCTGAGTGATACAAGTCTCTCTTTAAGTTTTGAGAGTGTAGTTGCAATTGGTAATGGCATGTTGCATCTTATCTCATTGGGTGTTGCAAACCATGACAATTTCCCATTTTCAAGTGCTCTTTTGCAGGTAATACATATCTTGTTAGAAGAGAATGTTTTGTCACATGATGTCAAGCTCAGATATTCTTTCTTCAATTATTCACTGAATAATTTAATGTTCTTTGCAAAATGCATATGTTCACAAATCACACATTCTTTCCTAGGTGTGTCTTCGATGTGTTTCACATAAAGTTTTTGTGTTTGTTTCTTTTTTACATCCATATGTTGACTACATGAACATCCACTTTTTCTTTTCTATCTAGTTTTGGCATTGGACTACATTTGTTTTAATTTCGTGTATGCCACTCTTTCTCTTTTAGTACCACATGTTGTTGCATTGATTGAATTTCCATATTATTCATGTACATGCCTTTTCACCCCACGTTGGGCAGGGAATGCATGATTGCATTTTTTTTTCTTCATGTATCATCTTTTTTACTCTGTGGTAACTAAGTTTATTATTCTCAATTGCACCTCTACTTGCTTTATGAAAACCCATTTTAGTGGTTGCATTGTTATTTTCTAATATACTTTTATCCTTACAATGTGCATCACATCTATGTTGGCATATTCCTCGTACATGCTCAAGAACCAATACATTGTCACCCATACTTTTTCTCAATGGAAGTATTGTATTTATATCGTACTTGCTTCCACAGTTATTCACTGCACCTAGTTTCCATTGGTCACAATGTTGATCACATATGTCATTGCACTTCTCTCTTAGCAATGTCTCATAGTGAATGTGAATTGTATATGTTTCAAATGACAACACATCAATTGTTCTATCATAGTTCGAGTTAGCAGAATACAAGTTGAAAATATTGTTGCCATGGAGGGACCACACTTGAATATTTACATTGAAAATGAATGATATCTATTGTAAATAGAATCCCCCACCCTATATATTTTCCTTTTCATATGGAATTTCCATATATAGAAAAAGCTCTTTCCAATTCACAATAGTTTTTGTATTGTGTATAGTACCAGGTCTTATATATTTGTGCAAGCAATGCAATGCATTATGGTCATTACTTTTCATTACATTGTAAAATGATTGGACAATGTAAAGTCTCAAGGATTGTACATCGAAGTCTGTGGCTATCAAATAGAAAATTTCTTAGAACAAACTATCACCACAACTAGATATGACAGGTATTGTTGTGCTCAATCCATAAGAATGCATCTTATGCATATTACATTTCCAATATTATTTGAGGTTTTTCCACATCGGTGACAAGTAATTATTAGATTGTTCAAGATTTCATTTGGCTATTGTTTTGCAAAGCAATAGTTTGTATTTACCACTAATAATATTTGTGTCATGAAACAAGATGCAATATGGATCTACATTTTCATTTCTATTGAAATGCAAATAATTTGTTTTCCTTGTTAGTGACTAAACTGCAATCAAAATATTTAACCATTTTTCTAACCATCGTATGAAAAAATCCATCTCCCCATAGCCCTCTCTCATTTTCATTTACATTTGAAGATGTAGACAACCACATTTTTGACATGTATATTTTAATGTCACAAATCCCATGCAATTCGTACAATAAATTGGATCCTAGCTCAATCTCATACAATTATAATGCCTCTTTATCTCCATTGTTCAAATAGACAAAGAAATGATCTATTAATCCATTCACAATTCAATGGAAGAGTAGAGTAAATGAAACAATACATGCAATGCATCAAACAAACAATCCCTGGGACTGTATGAAAATGCATCCAATATAAAAAGACCATTTCTATGCATCACATGGTCAATATTTCCATGCACAATGCACTTCTCCTTGCTTTGATAGTTTTCAAAATCTATTGTATCTTCCATATTTTAGTTTGTCATCCAGATGATGCTTAAGCTATGTCTATAACATTGAGCAACCAAAAACATAAAAAGATAAATACAATATCAAAACAACATACATTATTTTTGTTTGTGTTTAACTTTGGTTCCTTTTTATCTATATAGTTTTTGAAATAGTCCTTCACCAATTTAACCTACCCTTGAAAAAGAAAAATAAGAAGAAGCTACTAATTTTCTTCAACATATATGATACAGCCGAAAAATATTTCATTCTACCATTTGATCGAGCAATACAACCAAAAACAAAGAACTCGTTTTCTTAAACATTACACGAATGCCAATGCAAATTTCAATGAAACAAAGTAACTTCACTATGCATCAACCACAAAACATCAAAGAATAAGAGTGAACTGTTTTGGAACACATAGCAATCGAGATGTCGGATGTCAAGATTAGCATACTTTCTATGTATTAGATTAAACTATGTTCGTTGACATGGGGCATATAAAAACAATCAAAGAAATAATTAGTTTCACGTGTTTGTCAAATACATAAATTAATATGGCAGACCATTGGATAAAAACAACATACTAGATGAATAATTTCAACATCTTCAACAACTATTTATCTCGGAGTGCACGAGTGTAGAAGTCTAGGTGGTGTTAATTCTCCATGCGCGTGTTGAAAATATACCAAGTGTTGATTGTGTGGAAGACATAGTTGTGCGGAGGGTGGAGATATGGCCATAGAAAAAACATCCTCTCAACCTAAAAAATGGCTAAGTAAAAATTCTTTTGACTAGGAAATTGTCCAAAGATAAACAAATCATGGAGCTGAGATTGCTCCAAGGCCAAGAGCATGATGAAAATATGCTAAAATGCCTTTTCCACATATATCGGCTAGCTTTCGAATAGGAGTAATCATAAACAAAAAACATCAAGCAATCCATAACTAAGAACCACATTTTCTTCACACCGCTTCTAGATGTCTGACCTTTCCTCATAAATCAGAGCAAAGCAGTGTGCCATAAATTAGTGACTTATCATGCAAATTATCTCACTTGTCACAATAATTGATGAAAAACTATTGGAAATGCAGAGGTACGGAAGTGCGACCGTGTGGGAGGATGACTCGTATCGATTCTCCACACAAGGTTTGAAAATAGAGAAAGAGTTAAATAGACCAAGTGTTGGCTCTACGTGCTATACACCTGTGCAAAAGTGAGGATGATATATCTGTGTCAATTGTAGAAGTGTTGAGGAACCCAAGTGCACTAATTCCAGACCATAAGTGATATGAATTCTCGGTGCAAGGGTTGAAAGTGTGTATTATCCATATGAGGATTGAAAATATATTAAGCCTTCACTTTGCGAAGCATATGCCTATGAAGAGCATCATAATATCGCAATATAAAAATCCTTCGCACAACCTAGAAAAATGCTAAGTATGAAGGCATTTCAGTACAAAATTTTTCAAACATAAATAAATCACACAGCTCGAATTGCTTGAAGGCCAAGTGCATGATGCATATTTACTAAATTTTCTTTTCTAGACACATGAACAACCTCCGGAACACAGGTAATCATAAATAGAAACCACTACCCAATTCATAGAAAAGTGGTACATTTAATTTGCATCAGTTCTAAATCCATTCCCTTTCCTCCTAAATCCAAGAAAATCAGTGTGCCATAAATGACTCAGCCTTCCTTCAAATTATCTATCTTGTCACAACCAAGTGCAGAATTATTGGAAATGTGGACTTGTGGAAGAACAACAGTTTGCGAGCATCAACACGATGGATGATCTGCAATAGGCTCAAAAACAGACCAAGTCTTTCCTATGCCTGCGACATAGTTGTGCACAGTGTGGAGGCATGAAACAAATATCTATGAGGAATGTAGAGATATGATCATAGAAAACTCCTCCTCACAACCTGAAAAATAGCTAAAGTAAAAAGTCATTTGACCAGGAAATTTTCAAAAGATAAATATAGTACGAAGCAAAAATTTCTTTAAGCCCCTGTGGATGACATGCTTTTACTAAAGTGTCCTTTCCCCAAATGAATTACCTTCAGAATACGCATAGTTATAAATAGAAGCCACTATCTAGCCCATAGAAAAGCGTGACATATACTTAGTGGTAGCTCTAAATCATTGTCCTTTCCTTGTAAATATGACCAAATCAACGTTTTAAAAATGATTGGGATATCATGCAAATTACATGGATTATTACAATTCATAATGCAGAGGTACAAAACTACAAGATGATAATTGGCATAAATTCTCTGCACAAGAATTGAAAATACACAAGTGATAATTGTGCTAGCAATATACCTTTGTGAAGTGCGGAGGTGAACAAGACATAATTGCACCAAGTGCAGACATATGTTCATAGAAAAATATTTCCAACAACCTAAAAAATGCCCATGTAAAAAAGGATTTTGACTAGGAAATTTTTCAAATATAAATATGCCATTACCAAGGTGGATTTATTCAATTCGTGGTGCCCAAGTATTGGAAGTACAAAGTTATGCAAGTTCACAATGATAAATGGTATAATTTCACCGCAAAAGTATTGAAAATACACAAGTGTTGTCTATGCTAGCGATATGCCTCTGTGGAGAGCATAGGTCTAGAAGACATAACTGTACCAAGTGTTGACATATGTTTGTAGCAAAAGCCTCTGGACAACTTGAAAAAATACCTTGTAAAAAGGATTTTGACTAGGAATTTTTTCAAACATAAATAGATTATTCATTTCCAATTGCTTCAAGGAAAAATGCATGGCCTATATTTACTAAAATGTCCTTTTCACACACATGAATTACCTTCAATATATGGCCAATCATAAATAGCAACCATTAGCCAGCCCATGGATAAGCGAGACATTTGCTTTGCACTATTTCTAAATCCCTTCCTTCTCCTCATAAATCCAAGAAACTCAACTTGACATAAATGGCCCAACCACCATGGAAACCACATGGCTTGCCAAAATTCATGCTACAAAACTATTGCAAGTGCCAATGTGTGGAAGCACTGCAATGTAGGTGTGTCATAAGATTGGTATTAATTCTCCACACAAAAAATTGAAAATAGATCAGATGTTCACTATGCTAGAAAAAACTTGTATGAAGCGTGAAGGATATATTTGTGCAGAATGTTGAAAAATCATCAAATCAAAAGGTTCTTCACATAAGAAACAATGCATTGTACATGGAAATATTGACCATTTGGTACATAGCAACCACCTTTTCAAATTGGATGCATTTTTTCATATACTCTTACACATTATTTATTTGATGCATTCCACGCCCCCCTTGCATTTCCATTACTCTTCCATTGAATTGGAAAATGGATCAATACATAATTTCTTGGTTTGTTTAGACAACAAAGATATAGACGCATTGGAATCTTATCAATATGAACTAGGATCTAATTTCTTGCATGAATTGGATCAGATTTGTGACATTAACATATATATTTTGAAAATGAAAATGTCTACATATTCAAATGTAAATTAAAATGAAAGAGAACTATGAAGAGACACCTTTTGCATACGATGAACAACAAAAGGGTTAAATAAAACATCAGAGAAAACTCCAATAAAACACAGTACCTGCACTATGCATAAAGCATACACTATTAAACAATAAGCACATCAAACTAATTGCATCTGTCTATGAAACATTAATCAATATCGTAGACCATTGGTCGAAGTCAAGGTAGTATATGGACACCCTAGGCTTGTTCAACAAGTATTGATGATACTTTGTAAACATAACTCATAGGAAAATTTGTACACTGATGAAAGAAAAATTGAACCAATCTATTTCCCAATTCAAATAACTATACAATCAAAATTATGGTGATAAATTAAGCACATTTTTATCCAAGAGTTTTCATCCTTTCTAATCCCCATCCTATTCACTAGAAATAAACAAGCAATAAAATTTATTCATTCCAAAAAAAGATTGCAACATGATAACAATAATACACAATGTACAGGATTTCTGACTTTCTAACATAGATTTGTATATGCCCAAAATTGTAACACTTGTAAATTGCCATTCACAACACTTGAAAATTGAGATGACCCTTGTCTTGTGAACTATAACGGCTCATATCATGATCAAACACAAAAAAGAATGAATGGAACAGGTTGTGGAATGCATCAACTAAACAATCCCCAACACTATATGGAAATGCATCCAACCTAAAAACAATTGCTTTATAGTACATGGTAAATAATGCAACGCTCCCTAACTTTATATCTGTCAACATCTATTCTCTATTCCACCTTTTAATTTATGTGACTCAAACCATCCATAGACTATCTCCATAGCATCAAGCAATTGCAAAATAAAAAGAATAATACAGTCTCAAAATAACACACCTTTTAGCTTATGTTTAACTTTGAATCTTTTTGATGTATACTATGTCTGAAAATATCCCTCGACTGACTCAACTTAATTCTGAAAATGCAAAATAAGAACCAGTTTGTCTTTTTCTTTGGAATATAACATGCAATTCAGATGATTTCTTACCCTCTAACATAGATTTATAGAAGCTCCTAAAATTAGAAGTCCTGCAACTGTCAAGTCAAAACACTTGAAAATTGACAAGAGCTTCATCTTTCTAAATTACAACAAAACACATGGTAGATAAACACATTAATCAACCCAAAAACAAAGTGAACAATACAACCTCAAAGCAACACACCTTCTTCTTTTTTTTCTTTTTTTTTTTCGACCTACACAATTTTTGTAACAACCTCTGACCGACTTAACTTGCCTCCGAAAAAAACAAAACAATAATCAACTCCCATTTCTATTTCACATATACAACACACACAAAAATGTTCCACTCCACCATTCTAACGAGTAACATAGAAGAAGTAGTTGCACTATGCATGAGGTTATTTTTTTTGTTCACCTTTGATTGTTTTCGTCCTACACAGTTTATGTAACAACCCCTGATCGTCTTAACTTTCTTATGAGAAAACAAAATAGTAATCAACTCCCAATTCTATTTCGCATATACAACACAAAAAAAAAATTCAACTCCACCATTCCAACTAGTAAGAAAGTAGAGCTAACTACATTATGCATGAGGCACACACCATCAAACAACAACTAGAGAACCTGGTTGCACTTTTATGAAATACATAAATTAATATGGCAACAAACTGGTTAAAAGCAAGATACTAGATGCACATGATTTATTACCCTCTAAAATAGATTTGTAGAAGCCCAAAACCAGATGTCTTGCAAGTCGTCGATGGAAACACTTGCAACTTGGGAAGAACCTCATCTTTCATGTTTATAGTAGACTATATCATGATCAAACACAAAGAACTCCACAATTAATTAAAAGAAAATAATTCAATTAAAACTCCTTGTAATCCATAAAATCTCTTGCACAAAATCATGGCATACAATACGAAAAAATCCCTTCAAAAATTATGGATCGTACTAAATTTAATGAATAATCAAAAGTGAATAATCTATATATATTTATTAAAATCCGTCAATAGATTGTATAATAAATATACATGCATATTGTTTTTCATGCATCTTTAAATGTCCCTAATCAACAATTGACATAGTAGCAAGCTTCAAAAAATGAGATCGTCTCGGAACTTTGAGACTTGTACATGCACTCATTGCAACCATCCGCTAAACCTGCATAATTAAATTTCCTATTAAATTCCTGCAATCACCTTGACAATAAGATATTGTTTTGAAGGACCAATCAAAACACTGAAAAAAATTTGCATCACTTGCAACAAAGTTAAATTTTATTCTGTTTTATTAAGATAAATTGAGGATTATATTTTGATTTAGTTAAATAAAGATTTTAATTATAATAAAACCAACATATATCCATCTTAACTAGGGATCTATCAAGTGGACTAGAGATTTGAGGACTAGAGATTTGATCCATGTTGGTGATATCATATATGTGTTTTGATTATTACATGGAGTGATTAATTGAGTTTACTTATGTGATTATTTATTTACATATATTTTATTATTTTTCATTATTTTATTATTAATTTATAATTTTGTGAATTATTTTATGGTATATGAACATCTCTAATATAACGTCTTTTAATACAATAATAATAATAAAACATTATTAATATTATTATTTTTATTATTGTTAAAATAAAATATTTATAAAAATAATATTTAAATTTATTTGATTATGATTAGTTATTAATATATAAATATTTATAATTGATTTTAACTATTTATAATATTATACATTTATATTTAATTTTTAATTTACTATTAAATATTCATAATTAATTTTACTAATAAAATACCATTTTATTTTTAGTTTTTACAAATAAAATCTTGGTTGTGTTTAGGAAAACCTCAAACTTATGTTCAGGAAACCTTAACTACTATATTTTGCAAGTATAATGCATACTATATTTTGCAATTATAATGCATAATTTTAAGATTGTGCAATATTCTGAATTATGTTCGGAACAATTATATATTATCACATCATTATAAAGGTTGAAAATCATATCACATTATAAAGGTTTACATTATTAAAAAAAAATCTAGACGATTTAATTCTCTCTAAAATTTCTATATTAACATTGCACTAAAATTTCTATATTAACATTGTTTTTTTGGAAATGAGTATTGATTATATTAAAGAGGTTGTTTGTGATTGAACCATACACCAAGTTAATATAATAAAAAAATCTAAGTTTGGAACAATAAAATGTAAATAAATATATATAGAGAAAGAGTTTATCCAAACCGTGCCATGCCTTTACAATCTTCAAAAAAGTTTATAAACTTTGTACTGCAAATTTTAATATACTACCCTAGTAAAAACTTAAAATTGCATAACATAAACTTGGGATAATAGAAGTAGAAAACATGTACCCTAGTAAAAACTTAAAATTGCATAACATAAACTTGGGATAATAGAAGTAGAAAACATTTATTGGAGAAATGTTATTGGTTTTTTGCTTGATTTTTGTAATCAACTTTTTTTATTTCTATTGGCTTTGAGATTCAGGATCGACATATTATGTCTTTTTATATTGTTACTTCTATTCTCTTAGAGATGTTACTAAAAGTATTGGGAATTATGGCAGAGATAGGGATGGTTTGAACAAATATTTTGTGTTTAGATGTTATACGTTATATTTGTAAAAATATATATATTCATCTTTATTTCCATCTTAATAGTCTTAGATTTCAATGTTTCAAGCTAGGTATGAACATTATTTGGTAGATGAGTAATGGTTACATGTAACCATATTGTGTTCAGATGTTATATGTTCTATTTGCAAAAATATATATGTTCATCTTTATTTCCATCTTAACAGTCTTAGATTTCAATGTTTCAAGCTAGGCATGAACACTATTTGGCGGATGAGTAATGACTACATGTAACCTCTCTATCAGGTAACCTTAATTTTGTATTAATTAGTGAAATTCAGTAATATCATAAGCATTGTCATTAGTGCAACAATTTATGTTTTCCATTATGATTGACAACGATAACCAATTTTGAGAGTACACCAAAAAACTAGACTTCTAACTCAGAAAAAACCTCAATTTGTCTTCAATTAACCCCTGCTTGCTCTCTACTCTCCAGAGCGACCTCATTCCAATTCATTAGCTTTTGGATGGGGGATACGCTAACATTTCACACTACCCTTCATGTTTAACAGACTCAATGGAACTAAACAAACGCCCACTAAAATCCTTTTCCCACCACCTTTACGCAAACCCATCCCTCCATCCATTAAAATCTCAAGCATATCGATGGAATGTATGAGTACGAGGGGGATGGTGGCTACTAAACACCTTTGCATGTGGATTGATTTCACTTATCACTTGTCCATACTTTCATTTATGGTGTTAAGACTATGGTTCTTAGTGATAGTCATGGAAGGTGTTGTAAAGTAGTTTCCCCCATTTTGACATAATTGACCCTTATTTAGAAGCACATCATTATTAATCGTGGCCTATGTTTCAAATTTAGGATGATAAAGGATGTGAGAGTAGGTTATTAATTCAAAATGTCTAGAAATTATGTGGATTCTATCTATTAATTTGGATAATCTTGATTAATTTATTATATCCTCATTTATAGAATGATAGTCATAGAGTAACCAATGATTATTAGTGATTTAACTTATTTAAAAAAAAATTAAAACATTATAATAAATTTATAGTTTTAACCTAATTATTTGTTACCTCTCCCAATCCATGTGTATATCAATTATTTATTAGTGATTTAACTTATCTTACAAAAAAAAATTAAAACATTATAATAGAGTTATAATTTTAACTTAATTGTTTGTTACCTCTCCCAATCCCATGTATATATCAATTATTGTTGTCCCCCTAAGTTACAAACAACCTCCGCACACCTCCCACCCCACAATCATGAATGGATTTAAAAACATGGAAAACTTCCCTTTTATATTATGTGTATGCAATAGACAATTACGAAAGTAGTTTTATGTCGTCAATAAATTCACATGAGCACAAGAATAATTATGTAAAACTTGTTGGTCTTCTCTCATGAATAATTATTACAGTGTCAAATTAAAGGGACATTGGGTTTCTATGTTGTTATGCAAAATTAGTATTAGTAAATATTTATTTATTTATAATTAATTCAATGGTGTAAATTTTTTGGGCGGATGGTTTATTTCAAAATTATCAATTATTATTAAATGATATAATAATGATAATTTTATTAAAAATTATTTTGTAAATGTTAATTATAATTGATTGAATATTCATAATTATTTTTAGATTTATTTTCAATAATTTATAATTAAATATTAATTTAATTATAATCATATTTAATTAATTTGTTTGTGTTGTAAATAATGATAATTTTATTAAAAATTATTTTGTAAATGTTAATTATAATTGATTGAATATTCATAATTATTTTTAGATTTATTCTCAATAATTTATAATTAAATATTAATTTAATTATAATCATATTTAATTAATTTGTTTGTGTTGTAAATGAAATGGGTCTCTCACCTTTTTAGGTTAGTTGTGATTAATTAAGTATTTATAATTAATTATTATTTTATTGTGAATAATTAATAATTAATTAATTTATAGATATTATATTTAATTGACATCTAAAACAATAAGTATATTATGTAGAGTTATAGATAACATTTTGTAGTTTATCAATTTTATATTTTGTAGAGTATGTATGATTGGTCAATTAAAGCACGTTTTTACTTTGTTATTTTCCAGGTTGCTTGCAGGATTTTTCTATGACCATATTTCTACAATGTGAATAACCATATCCTCAGCACATATGTAGTCTATAGAGATGTCTACCACATAGGAAAAAGTTGGTCTATTTTCACTTTCTGTGTAGAGAATTCATATAACTGGTCCACTTGCATATGTGCATATCTACACATGTGCACTTCTGCACACCGTACAACCATATCTTCCTCACTTCCGTGTTTTGCACAGGTATGTCCCCCACATAGCTAAGACCTAGTAAATTTTCAACACTTGTGTGGAGAATTCATACAACTCACAGTGTCGCACTATCACACTTCTAATACTTTAAATAGTTTCCAAATGACATTTTTTTGTTTGTAACCCACCCAAGAGAGTAGAACTTGCATTTCAATTGATTTCATGTGTATGTAAATTTAGGATTCATAGTAATGTGGACCAGAAAAATTTATTATAGTTGCTAGTTGTTTTCAATTCTATTTGATTGGTGATTGCATACAATTTATTGAAGTGGGGCATAGTGATATAAATTGTTTATTTTGAAATCCTGACACCCACACTATGTTAACTTTTTTCTTTGCAAAGCCATGCAATAGATTAGGTGGAAGAAAAATTAACTATGGAAGTTATCTTATCACATATTCAAGTGTTTAAAATGCATTGGAAGAGTAGAAGAAAATGATTGGCCGAAGCCCATGGAAAAAAAAATGTAGAAACAAAAATGTTGTCTTGAGAAAGAACTGGGAAAAACAATATTGAAGGCTTGTATAGTTTTGTGAGATTTGTAATCATTGAATTGAAGATCTAAACTTTTGGACAATTTTTGCCATATATAAATTTTAGTGAAACTTGTGCAATTCACTAATTTTTCGGTTTGATATTTAAATTCTATATAAATATGCATATATGTCAAACAAATAACTTGTCGTTTGGAACCTTATGTACATAATACACTACTGAATAAGATAAATATTTCACTTAATGAAACAATTAAACATCATGTTTCTTATTGAAGTTTGATTGCATTTGGTTCTATTTGGGCCAATTAGAATATTATTATTAGTTTTTATTATCAAACATATGTATCATAAATACAACAAACATATAGATATATTCAGTTAGACCATCTTGCTTAGATTAATAGAAAGTATATTGATCATTCCATGTCAAGTCACAAGCAGGCCAATATATAGGAACACATAAATATCTCAAAGCATAACAGATCTAGTTGCAATTTGTTGTGGAAGGATCTGTGAGATTGTTTGTAGCAGTAATTTCTGATGTTGTGAACATATGCATATGGTGTTTGCAAACAACATCAAATTTTTTAAAGATATAGGCTAGACTACAAATTCCATGTCAAGAACAATTCTGAAAACATCGAAAAAAAAACTTTTTCCAATTGCAATCTAAACCTAATAAGAATATATAAACATCTCAATCTAACCCTAATAATAATATATGAACATATAATTCAATGTTCATTAAATTTTTGACATAATTTAATTGTAAATATTCAATACAATGACAATGCAATCTTAACAATGCTCAGTAAGTACTTTGTAGTCAAAATGTATATGCAATGCACACACTATTGTTGGTATTTAAAAACTATATAGATAATATGCATATACAATGCATATATTGTTATGCATCAACATTTAGATCAAATTTATAAAAAATAATTAAATTATGGTTCTAGTATCTGCACAAAGAAATGGAAAAAGATTACATAGAACTCATCATTGATGCAAGATGACATCATTTATGTTTAATGTCTATCCCACATGCAGGACGATATTGTCTTCATTCAATCTAAATTTTCCATGCACACGAAAATCACGTAGCATACAAACAATACTTGGTTTTTTTTTCAAATATATTTCATGTGGCATTTCTGTCAAGCCAAGAAGCAGATCATGCAATATAGATTCCTCAGTAGTGCATTGTACACCATTTTTTCCCATCGTGCATATAATAAAACCTAGGAAAATTTTATATATAAAATTGAATCCCTAATTACATGTTACACAATCAAACAATACATTTTTTATCAAAGCAGATGTGCCTGCAGGAGAGCTGCAGATTGCACAGATAGGTTCAAATGGAGTTGAATATGCATCTGTTGCTAGCAATGTACCTTCAACCTGTTTATACAATACAAAACTCAATCATTTTAACTATATATATATATATATATCGTGTATACAAAATTTGTAGATAGAGTTGTCAATCTATACTTACAACATGTTGGGTATGTCTTATATTATTTGCATGACTAGCTCTAGTGTATGCTACATTGCATCGGGCCCGTAGGGGGGTTTGAGGGGGTTCTAGGGCAGTGCCCCCGAAAATTTATTTATTTTCCTCGGGAAACATGTTGTCTTTTTTGCCTCGTTTTTTGTGTCGCATCAATTTTCGTGTCCATTGTTGGGTGGTTTTTTGGCACATAGTTTTTTTCCGATGGTTTTCTATTTTCAGTTAAGGAATTAGGGTTCTTGACTAATCCAGGTCATTGGGTTATGGTTTTGGATGGCATTGGCTCCTATATGTATATTATATTGTAAACAACGTATGATGTGAATGAATATAGAATATGTTGGTTTTCCCGGTTTGAGTTTCCAGGGGAAAAATATCTGTGTAATGTGTGTATTTTCCATTGTATATTTTCTTTTCTATTACTGAAAATATGTTTGCAGTAAATAATTGTACAAGGTTAAAATCTACATTTGGTATTAGAGAAATTATTGGCGTTAAGGGTACGCCTTTGTGGTCAAGGGTTTGGCTCGGGACTGTGATAAGACTTGTTACAATGAGAGATCTGCGATATTGATTCTTCAGGTGAAGAGAAATGACGAGCAGTTTGAAAATGGAGATCGAGAAACTTAATGGGAAAAGTTTTGAGTTGTGGAAGTTCAATATGGAAGATCTATTGGTGGAGAGAGATCAGTGGATTACAGTGGAACCAGGTACTGCACCTATATAAACTTCAACAAATGATTGGAAAAAGTTGGATCGGAAGGCTAAGAGCACAATCCGACTGTGTCTCTCAAATTCATCATTATTGAATGTGTCAGAGGAAGCTACAACCAAGGATTTATGGGATAAGTTGGGGAAGTTGTATTAGTCTAAGTCCCTAGTAAATAAACTATTCCTGAGAAAGAATTTGTATAAACTCGAGATGAGAGGTGGAGATTCGGTGGCAGAGCATTTGAACGCATTCAATACTATGGTCAGTCAGTTAGTATCTATTGAGATTAAAATTTCAGATGAAGATAAGTGTATCAGTTTACTGTGCTCTAGTTTACTAGACTCATGGGATAGTATGGTTGTGGCCATAGGTAGTAATACAATTGCCTTGAAGTTTGATGAAGTGGTCTCACCCTTGTTGTCGGAGGAGATGAGATGGAAGAACATGGAAGGACAGAGCACATATTCATTATTAGGCAAGAGAAATCTCTCATGAAAGAAATAGATCTAAGTCCTAAACTGGGAGATCTAAGTCTAAGGGTATATCTAAATCTCCTAGAAAGTTTGTAAAGGTATGTTGGAGATGTGGAAAATAAGGGCACTACAAGAAGCAATGTAGATCCAAAGTTTAGAAAAAGGAGGGATCTAAAGAAGCTCCTTCTACGGAATAAAAGACCTCCAAGGAAGAAGGAGGGGATGTGTACTTGGCTTCTTCAAGAAAACATGCAGATCATGAAGCATGGTTGGTTGAATTGGGTGCATCCTTTCATATGACTTCCCATAGGGAGTGGTTCGGTGAATATGAAAGGTATGATGGAGGTAATTTTTTCCTAGGTGATGAATCGACAACCAAAATCATAGGACGAGGAAAAGTCAAGTTGAGGCTCATAGATGGAAGGATTAGAACACTGCTTGGTGTTCTGCACATCCCAGGATTGTCCAGAAATTTGATTTATGTAAGAAAAATGGACGATGCAGGGGTAAAAACAATATTTGAAAAGGAAACCTGCAGGATGGTTCAAGAAGCAATGGTGTTACTGAAGGGAGTTTGGTTTGGAACTCTGTATAAGCTGCAAGGAAGCACTATTATCGATGGGTGTAATAGTTCCATTGTTCCTGATAGTGGAGTTTAAGAAGAAAGAACTCCTACAGTCTCTGGAGAAAATGTTATGTTGTGGCATCAAAGACTGGGGAATATCGGAGAGAAGGGTCTTCAACTACTACATGGTAAACGTATGATTTAAGGTATGTCTAACTACTCTCTGTATTTTGATTTATGTGAACAATGTGTATCTGGGAAGCAGAATCAAGTTTCCCCTATAGTGCAATGAGGGAAGAAGGAATTTTACAGCTACTTCACAATGATTTGTTTAGACCTATGTCGGTTCCATCATTGGGAAAATATGTGTACTATGTCTCATTTATAGATGACTTCTCCATGAATAATTAGATATATTTTCTCAGGAAGAAATATGAAGTCTTTGATAGGTTTAAAGAGTTTAAGGCTCTTGTTGAGAATCAAATAGAGAAAATAATTAAGGTGTTGAGGACAGATAATGGTGGAGAGTTCTGCGGGAATGAATTTGAAGAATTATGTAAGAAGTGTGGTATAGCAAGGCCGCAAACTACTCCATATACACCTTAGCAGAATAGAGTTGCAGAAAGGATGAACATGACGTTGATGGAAAAATCAAGGTGCATGCTCAGTGGTGTCAGGTTAGGGTAAGAATTATAGGCAGAGGCAATGGGTACTACATGTTACCTGGTCAATAGATCACCCTAATCAGCACTGGATGACAAGACTCCATAAGAGGTATGGACTAGTAAGAAACCTTCTCTCACACATATCAAGATATTTGGCTATGAGGCATGTGTTCATGCTCCAAAGGAAAACATGAGTAAGCTAGATAAGAAGGTTGAAAATTGTTTCTTTATTGGGTACAAAGATAGTCTTAAAGGTTAAAAGCTTTGGCACCCAGAAACTAAGAAGGTTGTGTATAGCCGAGATGTGGTATTTAGATAAATAAAAGATGTTTTCAAACATGATGTTCTACCAAGTAAGGAAGAACTAGAGAAAATAGAGTTTGATTTAAAGGATGATGAATCAAACTCTACAAAATAACATGAATAAGAAGAAGAAGATCATCATACTCCAGTATTGAGGAGATCGGTTCGGGAAAGAAGGAAACCCAAAAGGTATACTCCACCTAATTTTCATTCAAATTTTTTTCTTTGTTTATTATTGATGATGATCCTAGAACTGTCAGGGAGGCAGTGGATTAAGAAGAAACAATATTACCAACTTAACAAGAACTGTGATCTCAAAATGAGAACTCTAGCCTAAAAAACCCATATTTTTGCATAAAAAACATGAAAATCAACCCCAAATAAAAAAGTGGTGCTACCAATAGCACCATTTTTTCAAATGGGGTGAAATTTACAACATTTTTCAAGCATGACCTTCAAAACTCATATAGTAGCTAAAAAAAACCTTAAAATTAACACCTAAATAAAAAAATGGTGTTGACTAAAGCAAAACGTTTTTTCTAAACGTTAAAATTATGACTCATTTTAACCTAATTGAAACTGTGGTTTTGACAATAGATCCCTATGCAAAAAAAATGGATACAAAATGGTCACTTAAAAAATCATTTACTAACATTTTTTAAAAAACCACTAAAACTTAAAAAAAAAAAACGAAATTAAAAAATATATTTAAAAAAAATCTAAAATTCAAAAAAAGTTTAAAAAAAATTGAAAAAACCCTAAACTAAAACATTATATTAAAATTTTTAAAGAAAAACAAAATTGAAACATAAAATTTTATAAAAAAATTAAAAATAAAATTAAAACTATATATACGGTACTTTATATATATATATATATATATATATATATATATAAACTATATATATAGTTTATATATATAAACTACATATATAAATTATGTAGTTTATATTATATATAAACTACATATACGATGGGGAGGAAAGGAGGCATAAACTATATAGTTTATATATAATATAAACTGTATATAC
>ML788448.1:1308743-1319475 GCA_009831015.1 Picea engelmannii
TCATTATGGAGCTTGTGAGAATTTGTTCTTATCTTAGAAATGCTTATTTTTTTCTTTACACTTGGCAAAATAGATAGATAATTTTGATCTTCTAGATTAGGGTTGATTACATCCTTATAATACCTTAATTTTTTTTTTCCTCTAACTCTTTATCACACCAGATTTTCTCCTTAAATTTTGATTTGACTTTTTTTTAATAGTATCTTTATTCTGCAAAATGGTGTCTTCCATGATTCCCCAATAGTTTAGCCAAGACTGGGCATCTTTATGCCATCCTCGCTTGAGTCGATGGTGGTTATATCTCAATTTTGAAGCAATTTTAGGAAGCCTCTTGTATTCCATGTTGTTTAACTTGTTCTTATACATTAGGTATCTAGTCATAGCCATGCTCTCAATAGGGGAGAGGCTTGTTTCTAAGAGGAGGATGGGATACGGCGTATTTCCTTTAATTTTGAGATTATAGGTTATAAAATTCTTTTGTATTTGCTCTATCTTTCTCTAGGATTCATGAGAGATACTACAACCCCAGACTTCACATCCATAAAGAATAACAGGTGTAAAAAGAGTCTCAAAGAGGATTTTCTTTTGTATCCCAACTCCAAAGATCAGTTGATTTACAATTACTTTCAAGCCCATAATAAGCTTTCCATCCCCCAATAATCCTTTTCTCAATGCTATAATTTCAATTGAGCTTGTGGTGAATATCAATTCCAGGATATTTGTATGAAGTCACTTCCCCCAAGTTGTTGTTGTCGTATACGAAGGTATCATAAGGGATCTTATTGGATTTAATAATCATGACCTTAGTCTTATTAGTATTTTTTGGATTACTGAGAGGGGGGGGGGGTCAATCAGTAATAAAGAAATAATCTTTTTTAACCACAAAATAAAAGTGTTATATCAATGTATCATTATCATCCAATAGTTGCATATTAAATAAACAATGAACAAATGAGCAATCATACACATACACAGTACACCAATGTTTTTATGTGGAAACCCAAAGCGGGAGAAAACCACAGAATGTTTTTTCTTATATGTCTTTAAGAATTACATTCATTGGAAGCATCAACTTCCTTTTTTTTCTAGCTGCAACAGCAAGGAGGCTCCAACCCCCTAGTTTCTCAGGCTACAACCTGAAGGAAGCTCCAACTCCCCAATTCTCTGGCTATAACCAGAAGGATGCTACAACCCCCTAGTTTCTCAAGCAACAACCTGAGGGAAGCTCCAACTCCCCAATTCTCTAGATACAACCAGAAGAAGTATACAACCCCCTATGTTCTCTGGCTACAACCGGGGTGGCTACAACCACATGTTCTTTCCCCATCCAACCGCCTTGACGTAGAAGTAGAATGATGGAACCACTGTCACACTATCACTGTGAGACATACTGTTGTAAACCTGTACCAATCAACTTGTAATCAACCTGTAACAACATGTACCAATAACATGTGCCAACATGTACCATACATCAACTTGTACCTCAACATGTACCATAGACAAATGCATCAACCATGCACGAAATCCGTACAAATAACTGAAGGAATAATTCATACTTGTGATAATTATATGATGAAATTATTATTAATGTAAGTAGACTTATTCTACAAGTCTACGTATGATCAAAGATGAGGACAATGAGTGAAGTTAGGGATGGAGATATTCTTGGAGATATTGTGGAGATAGTTGTAGAGATTGTTATTTTATATTGGACATCTTGTTATGAGCACCTCAATGATATATTATGAGGTCTCACGAATGTATTGTATGTAAGAGAAATGTATCATTATTTTGTACATTAATGATTATGTGAGATTTGTGTGTATATTTGCGTTCATATGATGATTTCTGTGTGTTATTATTTGTTTCTATGGTTCTCTTAATTCCTACATTTGGTATCAAAGTGAATGGTTATGATATATGAATTTCTCTACTAAAAAATTCAGTTCAGTTACTTTGGGAAGTTACTTTCTGGAAATAAAATGGTCTGACGAAGGCCTCCACTATTCATATTTATTGATTCAAAGTCTCTGGCAAATGGATGTGTTCTTAGATTAGCATTGTTGGTTGTTTCCATGTCAACATCACTTGTTCCACTTTCCCGTTGCGGCAACATGCAACATATGATAGGCAGTCGATGTTGAAGCTCATCTGCGAAAGGAGCGATGATAGGATCTTTTGAATTGTGAAAGGAGCAATGACGGGATCCTTTGAATTGAGCAACAAAGTTCTTTATGGATAACTCCTAGGAGGCAATGTAATACAACTGAAATGCTCTCTGGGAAATCTATTTTGTGGGGAGAAAACTGAGTAGATAATGGTGATGAAGAGATGGATAGTACATCAGTATTTAACAGTCCTCCTGGATCTAGGAGGAGAAGACGTTCAAATGGTTTCATACTAGATGATGAAATGTTGTGAAATTCCAATCAATGTTTTTCAAGGCATCAATTTTTAACTTTTACTGGCATGCACTAATGTATCAGTGGGTCATGAATGTCAGTCAGTAGCTCAAACATAAGAGATATCAGGTGGAGCTTGTTAAATCTAACAACCACCATTTTTTTTAAGTCTCTCTCCATCTAGTCGTTGGTGTTCACGAGCGTGGAGCATGGAGTTGATATGTGGAGTGTGGAGCTAATCCAGCGAGGCCCTTGTATGCAAATTAGAGCTTGATTCCAATGAATATTGTGTGTTTCTAAATCACGTGGTTTTTGTGCTTAATTTTGTGGGTGTGTCTCTCAGAATTCCTGGAAAAATATTTATGTGTGATGAGAGTGAAATAATCATGTGTGTCTTTGAGAGAATTTGCATAGAGCCACGGTGAACTAGTAGTCGGGCACAGTAGCGTAGAGAGAAATGAGCAACTAGGTTGTGGCTACCTTGTAGACTTCGTGTATGGCGTTCATTTTCTTGGCTTTGGAAGCCATCCGACAGCCGTGTAGATGTCCTTCTAGAATAGGTTGGATCTGTCGAAGGCTATGTCTAGAAGATGGTTCCCATCTTTCCAGCTATGGAGGAGATTCCATGGCAGGTTGAGTGCAATCTAGCTGGAAATATCTCAGCGGGCATGATGAAAGTGGTATTGTTTGGCCCGAAATTCGCGAAGAAAAATGTAAGCGAGTACATGATCACGAAGGTCGTATTCTACCTACCGCAGTAGACGTTGTCACATAGATTCCCTCGCCAATGGTAGTGTGGAATTAAAAGAGAAAAAAAGAAAACAGTCATGAAGAAGAAGCTCCATGATAGTTGCTCCAACTACGATGGTCGATGTCTGTGTGTGACTAGAGAGGAGTGAAGGGTATTAATGAAATGATAGGTTGCAGGACTAAATCCGCTCTTATGTTTATGAAATCAATTCCTGTGACTGTAAATTTCTATTGTTGATTAATTTTATGTTTCATTTTCACTGGAACTATGAATTATTTGTTGAATGGTTACGTTTTGAAAAAATTCACTGTCAATGAGTGCAATTCGTCTCTGATAATTGTGGCGAATAATGAAATTGTAAATTAGATTGTTGCTTGTTGTTGAGTTTCAGTTGGGTGTGTCCATAAATAGCCAATTGAATCGACACTCTGACGTATGAAAATGCAGAATGACAGATAAATTTGCAAGTTGTATATTTGATTCCTGGACTATGAAGACTTGAGGTTGTGATTTGTGAATGAAGTCAATGTCCAACGAGGTTACTCATACTGAATCGTTGATATGCCATAATAGTTGGGTGTGGTCAATCGTTTGAAGGAGTGGAGCCTGCGTGTGGAGCATGTGTGTAATTATATTTACATATGCCTGTAGCGTGAAGGAGTGTGAAATTTACAACACCGTGGATTGAAGTTAACTCGTCAAAGGAATTTTGTTTGATTGCATGTGATGAAAGGTTCCACAACAACATAAGAAGTGGGTTGTTCCCTTTCTTATCAAAGATGTGAAGAGCCATGCAAGGTAGGCTCAAGAAAAATGTTAGAATTTATATCCATGCAGTATTTGTGGTCTTAACAATCACGATCATCAAAAGTGTTGGAACAAAGAAATTTCAAAGCCTCGTATACAAGTACAATGTGGATGGATAGATTTCCCTGAATGGAAAAATGTTATGTTCATATTGAAAGGATTTTACAGGTTGAAGTGTTCAAATGTATGACAATATCTCCCATATAAAGTTCATGATTTAGTTGGTCCCCCAAAGGTTAGTTGTCATTAAAGTTAGTTGTACATGTTTAAGAAAGAGTTTTCAGTTTATTGAGTCATTGATTTGAGTCATTTTATTGGTTCGTGGTAACCCAAAAACCACTTTGTAATGTCAGATGTAAGTTTGTGGTCAGCTGAAACCACTTGGTGTAATGAATGGTTCGTGACAATGTGAAACCAGTTTGAGTTTGTAATGGTTACGAGTAAGTCGAGAAAACCCAAGATATGATGTATTGGTTGAGGGTAAGCCATAGAAAACCCATGGGAAGGTCAAGGGTAAGCTAGAAATCCTTTATATGAAGAAGATGCAGTTCAGATGATTGACTCGGGAAGACAACGTCAAATGAAGAAACAAATGTAGATGAAGAAGACTGAAGATGATGCAGAGAGGATGCATAAGACTAAAGGTGATGCAGAATACAAAAGACACAAATGAAGACAACTTAGATATCCAGTTTGAATCACAAGTATTCATTAAGGGGTAGTATGAAGGAATAATTCATACTTATGTTAATTATATGATGAAATTATTATTAATGTAAGTAGACTTATTCTAGAAGTATACGTATGATCAAAGCTGAGGACAATGACTGAAGTTAGGGATGGAGATATTCTTGGAGATATTATGGCGATTGTTATCCTATATTGGACATCTTTTTATGAGAACCTCAATGCTATATTATGAGGTCTCACGAATGTATTATATGTAAGAAAAATGTATCATTATTTTGTACATTAATGATTATGTGAGATTTGTGTGTATATTTGTGTTCATATGATGATTTATCTATGTTATTATGTGTTTCTATGGTGCTCTTAATTCCTACAGTAATGATGCAGGAGCATCCCTCACATCAAGCGAGCCAGCGCGGAAAGCAAGAGACAGCTGGACAAGCCAGCACAATTTCTTTTTGAATTTCACTTGGAAGTTGTTGCGCGATCTTAAATATGTCATTTAAGATGAGGCGCACTTGTATATTGTAATGGACCTTGAGTGGATAGCTCTCGTCCTTAGTAGATAGACGACATTTAATATAGTTAATGCAAGTAGGTAGAATTTTAATTCCATATTTGATAGCTTTAGAGCGCAAGAGGGAAACGGGATATAGACACCCTCATTGTGMATTTTGTATCATTATYGAGAAGAAGCATAAGAGCATGCAGAGAACTGTATGAAGAACACCCATGTACAGACATTTGAATTAATAGAAAGAGCTTTGATTCAAATTCATGGTTTGTGTTATTCTCTGTGTATTTATGTTAATATGCTCATGAATGTTTGCTTCCTGTTATACATTTGCTTTTATATGTTGTGTATATGATTTCATGTTTGAATTGAAGTCTGAGAGGAGGAGAGAATGAGTTTCAATTGTTTCTTTGYTTGAGCGAGGATTCCTGCAAGGAGTGCAGTTGAAGTCGTCCGCAAGGAATACGTTGACAGAAGGCTCAAATAGTTAACTTTTGTTCTCATTCGACCAAGAGTGGAAGTGGGTTACAGAAGCCGTGCAAGGAGTGCACAGGCTAAGCTAAGTCTCAGAGTTGTGATTCAGAGCGAGAATATTGAAGGACTGCTGCTGCAGGTGTGCGCAGAGTCGAAGCTTCAACACTCAGTCGAGGTTGAAGGGTTTCCGCAAGGAGTGCGCGCAAGAGGTTTCCAGAAATACTTGAACGTCGTGGGTTCAAAGCTCAAGAAGGATAGACCTTCGAAACTCGTCGAAGGATTGCACAGAGAAGTTGTGACTTAAAGTTGTAAGGGCGTCGCAGGTTTGAGCGCAGGTGAACAAATCTTCATGGAGAAATACTTGATTCATTTCGCAGAACTCATTCAGGGAGAACGGACGGTCGAAATCCTCCGAGGAGATTTCGTGAAGTTCCGAGGGCCGTTAGATCTTAGAGAGGTGCAGGGAAGATACGACGACATATTCCCGGAAGGTTAAAAGCTCAGGAGGGGCAGTGTCGTTGATCCGAGCCACAGAAGCCGTTGGATCTACACGTATATCGTGTATCGGGGTTTCGTAAGTGGAAACTCCAAAGGATTTCAATGGGAATCGCGATATAGCGATACGCGATATCCTGATGATACGTAATTAGAGTGGGCCACAGCGGAGTCGGTGAGCAGAGGACAGGTGGCATAAGTCATCGGGATCTCGCAGCGAGAAGTCTTGAAATATTGGCGTTAGGATTCGCGATCCTGCGAAGTCCGAAGTCCCGACGAGATAAGGGACCGTTGAAAAGTCAACTCACGAGTGCGTCGGAATTTCGGCACATCGGGACTCGGGAGTTGGAGAACCCGGTGATTGGTATCGCGAGTAGTGAAATCGCGATAGGAGAAGTCGCGATAGGAAAGAGAAAGTCAGCGTGGACTTGTATCGGTGTTAGGGAATTCGCAAGACCGATACCCGACCTTTGGCCTTTGAACTCGCGAAGTCGCGAGTTCCAATTTTCCCGATAAGTAAAGAGAGGGGGAATCGCGAAAAGAGATCTATGGGTGCAGATTTCCCGATAGGGAAATAGAAGAACCTTGGCATTCTTCGGGCCGAAGAAGAGAAGATCCTGTGAGAGCGGACGTGCCTGCGGGTATGACTGTGTCAAGTAACCTGTCACAATAACCTATCCAAACAACCTGTAATTACCCTGTACCATAAACAAGTGCATCAACCATGCACCAAACCTGTACAAATAACCTGTCACAATAACCTGTCCAAACAACCTATCACAACAACTTGTCTCATCAATATTATCAACCAAATCAGATCTACTCACCAAGATCAATCACCAAGACAACTCTCATCCATATGTACAATATCACCAAGATGTGCATCAACCAAGCATAGCACAACAACTCATAATCATCACCAAGATCAATATGTGCTTCTAATAATATACCAAGACAAGTATGCTACATTATCCATAAACCATGTGTCAACAATACTACTAACAAGTGCCTCCAACCATGTACCGAGTATGTACCAATCATGCATCAACTATAACTCATCAATATGTACCAACATCATCAAATATACACCTCATGTATGTGCCAACTCATCAACTACTTGTCTCAACCATGTACCCAACATGTACCTCAACCAAAATCCCTCATCAATTTCATCATCAAAATCTGATTTGTAACTCTGTAATAGACCCGGTGTATATGATCACATACCTTCAAACCTTCCTTAACTTTAACAACAAGAGACTAGCATTTTCATCAAACTTTACTTTAGTCTCACGTGATTAATTTTGGATTAGTCAACAACCCTAAATTGAAATAATCATAACTATGTACCTATAATGAATAAAGATCTGAAAAAGGTACATAAAATTATTCAGTGTCTTTTATGCAATTCCTCCAGGTTTCACTACTTGGAACCTCTCAGAAAATGAGTTATAGAAAAAATGACATACCTTGTTGAATTATGGCTTATTCTAGAGAGAGAACTTGTAGAGAGTACCCCGCACAGAATATTTTTTGTATGGATTTAAAAATGGTACACATAATACTAATGATTTTACTCTAACCAATACATTTGGTCTTACTAAATTTAGATCTTTTATGAAGAAGTTATGACGTTTTTACCCGAAACATTTGTTTTAGACTAGTTTTAGGACTAGCCACAAACCCTATTTTCCATGGAGTGTAACTCCAAAAATACAATGACCCACAAGCTGAAAAGTTTATCACAACTACTTGGATATGTTTCCTCAACGACCTCACAATTTCATGGTGTGAATCATTCTATATAAACATTATTGTGAAAATAGTGAGATGACCTAAAAATAACATACCTTAGAAAGCATCATCAAAAGAATTTATAGTGTTGCCTTGAATTTATAGTTAGAATTCATAACATACCTTGAATTCTGGCTTATTCTAAAATGACATACCTTATTGAATTCTGGCTTATTCTAGAGAGCGAACATTTAGAGTGTTGCTCGCACAGAATATTTGTTGTATGGATCTGAAAATGGTACACATAATACTACAGACTATATTCTAACCAATACATTTGGTCTTACTGAATTTGGATCTTTTATGAAGAAGTTATGACGTTTTTACTCAAAACACTTGTTTTAGACTAGTTTCAGGACTAACCACAAACTCTATTTTCCACGGAGTGTAACTCCAAAACTACAATGACCCACAAGCTAAATTTTTTATCACATATACTTGGATATGTTTCCTCAACGACCTCCAAATTTCACGGTCTGAATCATTCTAGAAAAAAAAAATTATTGCGAAAAGGGTGAGATGACCTGAAAATAACATACCTTAGAAAGCATCATCAAAAGAATCTATCCTCCCTTGAATTTTGGTCTTATTTACTTCACCTTTCCTCTAAAATTCGGCTTAGATATCCTTCGGTTACCTCATCCATTTGTAGATATTCAATATGCTCAAGTGTTATTAAAATGAGAGAGCCTTGCCTCTTATTTATACTTTCATGTAGCTTCCTCGAGGGGTTACATTTTAACCATCTTAACCCACTTTCCTTATTTTAGGGTTAACCCACTTCTAACCACTTGTCCACTTCGTAACTTCCCCATTAACTTTATTATTTAAATAATTTCTTTTGTATCCACTTTGACTTATAGTACACTCATCACTTCACTTTATTATTTACCTTCTAAAATCTCTTAAACCACCTTTTTTATTTTAGGGCTAACCTACTTCTAACTTTTTGTCCACTTAGTGATTTCTCCATTAACTTTATTATTTAAATAATTTATTTTGTATCCACTTTGACTTATAGTACACTCATCACTTTACTTTATTATTTAAATAATTTCTTCTTTGCAACCACTTTGACTACTTTGACTTTTTTGGGCTTCTAGATGACTCATGAGGGTTCTCCAACTTCACATGGCCATAACTCTCTAACCGTGAGGAGTTATGTGACGTTCCACATACCACCGGAAATGGAGTGACATGTACTATCCATCCAGAATATTCTTACCTTCAAATATATTAAAAATCATACCATTATACATCAAACAAACTTGGGTCCATTAACCAAACCTTTGTGCTACTGGAATTCGCTATCGTACTTTCTTCAAGGGTTGAGATCAATGACAACCAACCCAAATAATAAATAGTATTAATAGTCATACCCATAATGGGGCAAAAATCCTTGAGGATTCTTAGTTGGTTTTCAATACCATGGGGACTCCTTGCCATAAGAACGATATCATCATCATAAAGAAGAAGATTAATGACTATACTAGTGAGAGTAGGGCTGACACAACCTGTTTTTTCCAAGCAATCTTCTAACTTGTCAATATATATGCCAAAAAGGGTAGGGGACAAGGGACAACCTTGTTTGACTCTGATATTGCAGTTAATCTCTTTTGGCCATCCCTTAGTGTTTTTAAACTTAACAATAACATTCTCATACATCCTTATTGTAGCATCCCTCAACTCGAGAGGCACGTTTATCTCTTCCAACCTATTCCAAAGGTTTTTCCTAGGAACCATGTCAAAATCTTTTCTAAAGTCAACAAAACAACAAAAAATCTTGGTTTTAGTATTGCAGAACTCCTCTGCAATGATCCTAAAGGTCACAAGATGGTCCACACTTGAATGATATCTCTTAAACCCGGCCTGGCCTTTATCTCTTTTACTGTGACTTTCTAGCCAAAGGCTAATCTTATTTTCCAAAATAATTCCATAAAGCTTGGCTAAAATCGGGCTAATCATATTGGTCTTATAATTAGAGGGAATGTTTCTATCCCCATTTTTAAAAATAGGAACAATGAGGCTTTGCGTCCAGAGTTTAGGGAATCCCTGCTTTACTGCTAAATTGAAGAGCTTGTGTATGTGAGGGATAAAGATAGGCCCTCCGATTTTAAAAAATTCAGCTTGGTAGCCTTCAATGTCCTTAGCTTTCCCATTTGCAAGCTTCTTAACCCCGAACTCTATGTCATTTAAAGAAAAAACTTCTTCCTTTGTAGGGACAATAGGAATGGTGTCCATGGCATTAGGGAACTCGTAAAGACTTTTAAGGTAGGAATTACAGTCCCTTAAGAGAATCCTATTATTTTCTTTAGTATTGTGATTTAGAATTTGGCTCCAGAACTTCTTAGGATCCAGCTTATATAGTTGTGAAAGTTTCTCTTGCCTTTTATTGATATAGTACATTTTTTTCCTTTTAATTAGGGCTTTGTACGTATTGATCTTATCAAGTTTTAAGGACTCATTAGAAGCATCCCTAATGGATTTCCTAGCAATTTTGCATTCTTTGTCATACCAAGGGTTGGTCATTCTATTATTCTTTTTATAGGACACCTCGAAAGAGAACTTGTTAATAGAAGTGGAAAGGGTAGTTGTAAAATTATGATAAAGTTCTTCAATGTTGTCCTTATAAGTTAGGAGATTTAATTTACTCTTTAAATCCTTTAAGAAAATGTCAACTTTACTTTTGTCAAAGCGCAGATTCCCTTGATTATCAGAATTCTCTTCAATGGCACTCTTATATATATATATATATATATATATATATATATATATATATATATATATATATATATATATATATAT
>ML788448.1:1319557-1343719 GCA_009831015.1 Picea engelmannii
ATGGCACTCTTATATATATATATATATATATATATATATATATATATATATATATATATATTATTTTGTTGTTGTTTTTTAACCTTTTTAAAGTGTTTTTGGTCATAAATTTAGTTTTTTACCTCTCTTTTTTTCGTCATTTTCTTTTAGTTTTTGTATATAATTTTAATATTTTGGTTTTTTTGCTCTTTAGTTTTTTAAGTTTTTCTTTAGTCGTTTTTTTAATATAAATTTGCTTTAAAATTTTTAAATTAATTTTTTTTTTTATTAATTTCAATTGTTTTCTTTTCCTTAGTTTTTTTAGTTTTTAATTTAAAAAAAAAAATCAAATTATTTTTTTTGTTAATTAATAAAAAACAATGTTATTTAATTACAATTATTTTTTTATGTATTGAAGTAAAGGTAAACAATTTGTTAAAAAAAAAGTTTTCCATTATATTTTAAAAGTATGGAACTATAAATTAATTAAGGAGACACAATTATATAAAAAATCGTAATTTCAAAAAAGTACATGGTAAAAAATATTTTTAAGATTGAAAGAAGCATGGAAAAATGACTAAAAACATCGTTGAAAAAAAAAATTAGAAAATTTTAAAAATAGATGAAAAATAAACATTTAAAAAAAATATTGTGGAAATATTATGGATCAGAAAATTAAAAATATCAAAATACCACCTAAAAAGGGAGAGGGGTGCTACTGGTAGCACCATTTTTAAAAACGGGGTAAAAAATGCGATCCTTGAAAAAACAAGAACTCGACAAAGTTCTCATTAAGTTGGTAATATTGTTAGGATGGAAAAATTTGGAAAAAGACCATGGATGAAGAAATGACAGCCTTGGATAAGAATGGGGCTTGGGATCTAGTGGAGTTGTCAATTGGAAGAAATCCCATTGGCAACGAATGGATATTTAAAAAGAAGTTGAATGCAAAAGGCAAAGTGGAGAAATACAAAGCTCGGTTAGTAGCAAAGGGTTATTCTCTGATTGAGGGAGTTGATTTTGGTGAGATTTTTTCTCTTGTTGCGAAGTTAAATTCTATTAGATTTATGTTATCTGTTGATGTTGCATTTGATTTTGAAGTACAACAGATGGATGTAAAGACAACATTCCTACATGGGGATCTGGAAGAAGAAATCTATATGAAGCAACCATAAGGCTTTGTTGTGAAGGGAAAGAATGATCTAGTGTGCAAGTTGAAAAGGTCCATGTATGGTTTAAAACAATCACCAAGGATGTGGTATCAAAAATTTGATACTTATATGATGGGACTTGGCTTCACAAGAAGAAAAGAGGATCATTGTGTGTATTTTAAATTAATTGGTGATCATTTGATTATTTGGTATTGTATGTGGATGACATGTTGTTGATAGGAAACAACAAGAAGATGATCCAGGATGTGAAAACTCAGTTGTCCTCTAAATTTGACATGAAGGATATTGGTGCTAGAAATTTGATTTTGGGAATGGAAATTAAAAGAGATCAGGAAAAGAGGAAACTCTAGTTAAATCAGAGAAAATATATYGAGACAATATTGCAGAGATTTTATATGTAGGAATGTAAACTGATCAAGGTTCATATTMTTGTTGGTGTAAAGTTATTTGTGGATCAATGTTCCAAGACACAGGAAGAGGAGGAGGACATGTCTCGTGTTCCATATGTGAGTGCAGTTGGCAGTTTGATGTATGCAATAGTCAGTACTAGACCGRACATTGCGCATGCAGTGGGAGTTTTGAGCAGGGATATGTCAAAACCAGAGAAGGAGCATTGGACAATAGTAAAAAGGGTTTTCAGGTATTTGTGTGGCACTACTAGCTATGGATTKTGCTACCAAGAAAGACCAGGATTGGACAGAGTGTTGGACATACATGGCTTTGTGGATGCATACTGGGTTGGATATATGGATCATAGGATATCTGCAAGYGGGTATGTGCTTAACCTGGTTGGAGGAGAAATCATTTGGATGAGCAAAAGACAGTATGTAGTGGCACTTTCAACTACATAAGTTGAATACATGGAAGCCACTCATGCAAGCAAGGAAGCAGTATGGTTACAAAGATTGTGTTAAGGTATTAGGTTGGTATAACAAGTTCTAAGGATAGATTGTGACAGTCAAAGTGCAATTTTTTATGGTGAAGAACACGGTTTATCATTCAAAGACAAAGCATATTGATGTTCAATATCACTTTGTGATAGACATTGTTGAAGAAAAGAAAGTGTTGTTGATGAAGGTGCACACTTTGAAGAATTTTGGAGATTCATTAACAAAATATGTGAGCACTGAGAAGTTATCTTGGTGTAGAGGATCTACAAGCATTGTTTCCCTAGATTGTTGACTATGTAACCTTGTAACCCCATGTATACAAAGAAAAAAACAAGAGGGAGAATGTTGGGTATGTGTTATATTCTTTGCATGACTAGGTTTTGTGCATGCTATGTTGCGTCAGGTGTGCAGGGGGGTTTGAGGGGGGGTCATTAGGCCCCCCATTTGGGGGTTGCAAGAGGGATATAGCCCCCTATACAGGGGTTTTGGGGAAGCACCCCGCATAATTTATTTATTTTGCCTTGTTTTTCGTGTCACATTGATTTTTGCATCCATTGTTGGGAGCTTTTTCGGCACATGGTTTTTTTCCAATGGTTTTCTATTTCCGGTTAAGGAATTGCCATTGGCTCCTATATGTATATTGTATTGTGAACAATGTATGATGTGAATGAATATAGAATATGTTGGTTTTCCTGGTTTGGGTTTCCAAGAGAAAATTCTTTGTGTAATGTTTGTATTTTTCATTGTATATTTTTTGTTCTTTTACTGAAAATATCTTTTCAGTAAATAATTGTACAAGATTAAAATCTACACAACATTTGTTGAACCAGATAGTTTTTCAATATCTTTGACTGCTTTGTTGTGAGTTCTGTTATAAATGTTGATTGTGTTGTGCAAAATATGTTTTATTTTGCATCTCTTCTCCTAGTTATATTTTTAAATAAAAAAATGGGAAGTTTTCCTATCTGCAATTGGTGTTCCAGTGAAGCAAAGAAATGTCCATATGTCTCAAACAACTACAAATCATATATAGAATAATATAATTGTTATATAATTTTACTTAAGATATATTAGCATATAAACGATAAATCCTTGACCATGGAAAAGCATACCATTTCTTTGTCATCGTCTGTGTTTCCATCTTTTATATGAAAATTGCACTGCGATCCAACTTTTCTAGCGAGAATGACCACATCTCTAATAGTGCCAATTGGATGCATGCTTGTATTATTTGAAAATTGTTTGATTGTTGCGTATGGTATGAAATTGTATTCTTTACACGTTGGACAAACTGTGTCTATGACACTTGATTCAAGTAGTGATATAACACGATTGCAATCACAACGCTCATAGCCAATTTTTGGTAGAATTTTGAGATTTATAATAGATATTTCCAACATCAGGAACAATCTTTTACTTGTGTTTTTGAATGAGGCGTGTAGGAACAATCAATGTAATTTTCATCATGCCATTTTCATATGTCATATCATCACACAAAATTTTGTGTGATCTATTTGCTTTATCCAAATATGTGTTGTAAACAACCTTCACATCTCTAATGAATACTTCTCCAGTTCTGTGATTGTTCAAGTCCTCTATTAAGACAATACTCTAAGTTGTAGAACTACATCATTGTATAACAATTACAAAAAATAAGCAATATGAAGAACAATTTCCATGTATTTTTTGCCCAATTACACAAATTATATTTTTACATACATACCTTTCCAATTATTTTGGTTGCACATGGATAGTTGCTTCACCTGTGCCTATTCATGTTACACTTGGCTCTACAACATTGGTTCCTTCCACTAGTATAAAATGAGTAATTTGTTACTAAAAAAACGACCATAAATTGGATATATACGACTATTTTTTAGTCAGAGACTATTAGCAGCAAATTAACAATCTCATTTCACATGACTAACTTTTAGTCGTATCTCGCTTAGTCATTAATTTTCAATTAATGACTAAGCGAGATACGACTAAAATTTAGTTGGGTGAAAAGAGACTACAAATTTGTTGCTAATAGGCGCCGACTAAAAAATAGTCATATTTATATGATTTTTAGTTTTTGTTTTAGTAACAAATTAACCAATTTGTAGTATTTCCAGGTCCAAATAGTTTGAGCAAACCTAGCCCTGTCTGGCTAGTTCTGGACCAAGATGACCCAGTTATATCCCTCCATAACTTTATATTTTTGAACCAGATCTTCCCAATATCTTCAGGTTTATGTCTAGATGGAAGATTTGAACAATTAGTAGTTTACACCAAGCAAAAAAATAAAAAGAAAATAAATTGCCACATTCATTCAACAAATATCTTATTAATTTAGACAATATAAATCGCGAGGGTTGCAAACCATTTACGTCAATGCATGTAATTTAAGGAAAACGGATGAAATGCAATGTATATTAATTTTAATGCATGAGAAATGGGATTAAAAATAGAAATAATTATCTAAATTGTTATATGTATCAAAAAAGAACTTCAATAATCATTAATTAAAAAAACATATCCTTGAACATAAAAAAAATTCATAATTGAACAAGCCATGTTCTACTACCATCACAACTGACAATGGAAATTTTGATTGCACCGGTTTCACCAATCAAATAGAATATTCTTATGCAGAGAAATTATTAGCCATGTTCATATTTTTTCCAAAACAGGTTACAAACCATCCATGTATGTTATTTCAGAACTGCAGCTCACCTTCTTGTTTTCTAATCAAGAGAGTGTCTCCATTACAAAATCCACCTACATTCCAAGAAAAAGTATTCACAAAGTATCCATGAGGGTCTATCAAATTGAAAATGTTATTGTAAAATCACTCACCCTCCACTTTAAACAACATTTATTACAAATATGAATAAGAAATCTTGTTATCAAAATTAACCCCAAGCAAGACTACGTGCTTCTATGATATCACAAACAATAATTTTAAAATGCTATCAATGTTTGATTGCATTGTACAATGCTATTCTGTCATTATTAGAAGAAAACTAAAGGCATGTCACTCACTAGTGCAGGAAATGCACCAATTTCTTGGATAACTATGCACATAAACAAAAAAGGAAGTGGTGTATGTTCAACTTACCCAAATACAAAATGCTTGCCAGAATGTTATTCCCGCACATGCAATAAAATAATAAATGGACAAAAAAAAAAATGGTAATACATACAAGTTAATTCAACACTTTGGATAAAACCTGTTGGGTGAACACAACCCACTACTCAAAGCATGTAGAACATGCAACTATAACATGTGAGTAAGGACACAAATTTAATATTGTTATACATGATACTGATTTAAAAGCTAACTACTATGAGATAGTCAATATGCATACCTTTTTCAATTGTATTCCAATATCCCTTTCTGGATATATCCAATGAATTACAATCAACACCTCAGCTAGTGTTAAAGAAGGACCTATATGAGTAGAAACCTAAGCCAAAAAACCCTATTTAATAAAGTAATTTTATATAGAAGAATGTACTAAATACATGTATAGAACAAAATCTCTAGTTTAAGGCAACCTATACAATTTTGGGAACTCTTTTCAACCTCAAATATAAATTTGTGCTTAATAAAAGCAGTTGGAGGAAATATTACCATTCAAAATTCAACATTATTCTCTAAGAAGTAGTGTATGAATAAATAAATCACATAGGGCATTCTTAGTTTATCAATAAAGAAACACCCAACAAGAAAAAATGAGGTTTTGTGTGGATAAACTAATCAGTATTGAAAGAGACCAATGTAGACAATTCTCTTAACCACATCTTTTAAAAGTATGAGATTATAGTTTAGAGGATAGTAAAATTTTGTTGCATTGTGGTAAAGTTTTACATGGCATAAAATAAAATGAAACATGAGATCCTTGCAATGCATGCAAGCAAATCAAGATGAAAATTGAAGAGATTTCTCATCAATAATCATTCCATAAAAGAAAAGAATGCACTTATTTGATATAAAAATAAATTAATGTGTCATTGATAAAGAATCCTAGTTCTAAAATCTCAACATATCTCCCATTGATGGTAACAACATATGAATCTCTTTTTGGGGAAACAAATTCTTCAAGAGTTTTCTCAAACTTTTAGTGACTTTAGTCATTATATATAGGACACTGCTAAGGAGTGGAGAACTATGCTTTATTTATAAATTTCAGTGCATGTAAGTAATTGCAAAGCCATAAATTCTATCATTTGAAGAGGTATACAATTTAACATTTTTGTATGCCAAAAAATCGCAATAACTAAAAGCTATACATATGTTTCCTATGAATTACCTTTACATTACAAATTGGGAAACAATTTACATTTTCAATGCTTTAACAACTTCAAAACTTGAATTAGATAGTATCTTGTTCATCTCCGTGCATAATGCATCCTAATAGTGGCATACACATTCAAACATGACAAAATGACACATAATTTGTTGTAACATAAATGGACTTCATAAAAAAAAAAAATCAATTTCTAGCAATATTTGTGCAAAATCCACCAATTTCCCTTCATCTCAAAACTTCTAATTTGGTGAGTATTCACAATTTATAATTTTGTTTTATTGTCCTCCAAATTTAAAAGCTTTTGTCAAGTAAAGTTTCCTAACCTATATTCTATTTAACATTGAGCCTACCTCAAATCTATTACCCAAAGTTGAGTCTTAAGTCAAATTCTATCTCAAAATCACCAACCTAAGTTATATGTTAAAGTTTCATTTTAAATAAAGGACATTATTTATTCAAAAATATGTTTATTATAAGTCATTTTTTTAAAGAAGAAATCAAAATTTATTCGAATATAATTTTTTATTTATAGCTTTAAAATTGAATATTATAAAGATATTGGTTTTTGTCTTAGGGCGTTCTCCATTATTTTTAATATTTAGTATAAGCCATTATTTTCAATATTTTTAATTCAATTATCAAATAAAGTCACGATCCAAGGTTAGAATAAAAGAATGGGATTGTAAGAATCTCTTCTTGATCGCTTGGACTTTTGGAAATATAAAGAAATTGGTTGAGAGCACCCTGATGGACTAGGTTGGCTGATTATTCGCAT
Organism: Picea engelmannii; assembly: GCA_009831015.1. Taxonomy (NCBI): domain Eukaryota; kingdom Viridiplantae; phylum Streptophyta; class Pinopsida; order Pinales; family Pinaceae; genus Picea; species Picea engelmannii. Next base: position 1,326,669 of record ML788448.1, read on the forward strand.
CTTTATACACTCGAAACAACCAACATTATTAATTTGACACTCACATTGATGTAACCAACAACATGCTCTCCGAGACAAAGGTCCCTGATTCACTCATTGATCTAACGTTATATACACAATTCAAGAAGCCACAATAGTTGTCAGCCAAATAATATTGCATTATATTTGTCCAAAAAAAGCTAAAAAGATGAAGAGACATGAATATATTGTGTGGGAGGATATTATAACTAACTTTGAAGTCGAAGGCCCTATAAATAGCTCCATGCGATGGCACCTCCAAAAACACCCTTGCATGCACCTCCAAAAACACCCTTGCATGGTTTGTTTCAAGTATCTCATAGCGTTCCAAAAGGAGAAGGTTTATAGAGGAATAATTAATTATTTGGGTGAAGAAAGGTCATGGAAACTCAACCTTAATTTTGCTTGGACAATGTCTGTGACCATGGGAAATGGGGATTTATAGGTTGAGATTCTATGAATGGCAGATAGTTCCATAAAAGATGGTACAAATGTATGAAAAGCGAGGTTTAGTTTGCTACCCTAACATTGTATTCACAAAATTTAGACTTATTTAGTGCAAGGACAATAACACTAACAAAATCCATTGTAGCGAAAGAGATTAAGCCTATAGATTCAACACCGAAACAAAACCAATACTCTTTGAATGATAAAGAGAACCCATGTAATACCTTACACTAAAACTATCTATTATGACCTATCCCATCAAATCCCTAACTAATAAAATTGATTTACTCATTTTTTGAACTTACCAATTCCATGAGCCATTAGGCTACTACATACCTGGAGAACGACAATAAAATTGCACTAGTTCAACTTCATTGATGTCCATAACATTGTTTAAAATAGCTTCAATGCATCATTGTTGCACTCATTTTGAACATACCCTGAAATTAGAGAAGTTCAGGAAACCACATATGGTTGAGATATTTTTTCGAACACTTGGCATGCATCCTCTTCAAAAACTATTAGGATAGTGCATGCCTTGGCAACGCTGGTGAAGGTTGATGGGTTCAGATTTATTCCTTCCAGTACCATTCGAGTAAATATATTAAGAGATTTCTTTTCAAACCCATTTTGAATATACCCCACAACCATTGCAGTCCGAGAAACACCACTTCATTCAGGCATTTTGTGAAGCAACTGGATGACTTCCTCTACTCTGCCATTGTCATGGAGCTTGTAAGATGGATGGTCTTCAAACCCACCTCCAGTTTCACCCTTTCTTTGCATTTCACAAAAGAGTTCCAAAGCCTCATTAGCATGCCCATTTTGAGCATACTGTGCAATCATTTCATTCCACGAAACCACATTTCTTTGAGGAATTTTGTCAAAGATATTCCCACCAAATCCTTTGGCATTTTGTCAAAGATATTCCCACCAAAGCCTTTGGCATTTTTTAGGGTTTAATGGCCTTGGCTAGTTCACAAGTAAATGAATTTGCATTGTGTTTTTTTATTATTATATGTTATTTTCATTTGTTTTTTGTTTCACATTCCCCTAATGTCCCATGTAAAAAAAAATTGTCATGAAGTTGGGTTGGGTATCAATGACATATAATTTTAATTTGGTGATGTTCATGGACTATAAGATATTGTAGGTTATACAACATTGGTTGAAAACAAATTATTGTACAATGCACTCAACCACATGATCCAATAATAGTAAGCAACAATCATGGTACCAATTATTGTACAATGCACTCAACCACTTGATCCAATTATATTCAGTCACTATTATGTTGTTATTCAAGCCACGGTAAGATATGAATAGATTAAAATATATAGAGAGAGAGCGTAATTGACTATTCATGTAGTTGTTATGTGGTTATGTCAAGTCATTGGCATAAATACTATTAATTCATATTCATGTAGTTGTATTTTTTGTCCCTGGACTAAATTGGTCGTTTAATTTAGTCATTTTTAGTCATGTCACTTAAAATTAATTTGTACTATTTAACTTAAAAATTTGTCATGACTAACGTTTTTGGTCACAAAGTCACTAATGACCCATTTTGTACTAGTGTCCAATTCCAGGTATTCCTATTTCTTTTGAACTGCACACAGTAATTTACAAATTGCATAAGCACCTAATGTTATTTATTTGTCATGTCTAAAAGAGATAGTTTAGAAATATCTTCCTATGTCTTGGTTACTATCAGGTTCCTATTCATTTGACTTTGTTGTTGGGTCGATGTTTGAGATGCACCGGTACTAATACTTCCCTGGCTCATCCAACTTCTTCTGCTTGGAACACCTAATATGTGAACACTAAGCACAAGCAATATATTATATATTATGTTTACATTGACATATGCCCTTCTTTTTTTTCCTCCCTTTTTTTTTCCAGATGCATATCAACTATGCAATACACAAAATCACATTGTACACCACACAATACATAATAGTACAAAAGTGTTAATTATATGTACAAGATTAAATTTCCAAAATGCCTATAAATGGAAAAGATTATCCAATTGTAACAGACATCGTAACCAACAATGAATCTTTAGCAGTGTCCATTGCAACAAACTTGTACTTTATGTTGTAAGATCTATATGTATTCATAGATCTTATCATTGAAATGCATTGGCAATGAACAATCAGTTCAACAACCATTGGATGATCTTGTGGAATTGTAATAGTACCGTACCATGATAGAATACATTTTAGTCATTGAGAAGTAGACATAGAAAGCATAGCAAAATCCTAAGATTCAACACAAGATTTCACAATTATGATATTTGGCCTTGTTATATCACAGTGAATTCCTCAAAGGCCTCGATAAGTTGTTGACGCATCAACCAGCTCCATTTTTTTTGGTACACATCAGTAAAGCTAGAGAAGCAAAGATGACAACAGTGAAGTGTCAGTGGCTCAAAGGCCTTATGGATGGAAGACCACCAAATTCCTACTATGACAAACACGGGTCCAATTCACTATGAAGTCTCAAAGCATTGCACGAGCCACTATAGCATAGCACTAGCTTAGCACACGAAGCAGATAGTGAAGCACAAAATAGGTATAATTGTAGATCCATTAGCAGGAAAGGACCTACTCCAGTCACACAGGAGAACAAGACAAGTTGATAGGTCGATAGATTTGGAATATATTAACCAATAGGTGAAGTTATGGAAATCACATAGAACATTGGACACGATGACACACTCACATGGGTGATCCAAGGGCTAGACGACGTTTCACAGCATCAAAGCATCAAGCAATATGATCCAGACATATCACATAGGTACGGTGGACGCGGAAAGTTATGCACCACACTATGCAAGGGCCATCAACAGTACAATGAATCGTTTCCATTAGACACAATATTAAAGGAACCAATATATGAATTGTAATGTATCAGTTCAGGAACACCAACGCATGGATCTTATTGAAAAATGGGAACATCACGACACCAATTTTCAGTCGTCTTCCCATCTATTTATACGACTTTCTAGGACCATAGTATTCACATCCAACCTCCATTTCTCCGCAAATAGAGCTCCCATCACCTATCAATTGAGCAATTCCAACAATCATTCGATCATCGGGTTCATTTATCTCAGGAATTCTAATTCCATCATAAATTCCCCACATCCATGTATTTTCCTAGGATTTTCCTAGGAGGCATGTGATTTTGTATAATCCATAGTCCATGCAGATGGCTTGCAGTCCCAAGGTTTTATTCTCATGTCAGTTGACACTAAGAACACAACTATTGGGAAGGGGACCTAGCCTACAGTTCATGAGAAAGATACTTAGCCTAGCCAAATAGTTACTTGAACTGTGCTTCAGAGCTCTCGTGGTATGCCAACTCTCTAAGTCAACATATGTTGTCTGTGCAATCATGGATCAACACATTTGTTGAACCTGGCGAGCCCATTTTGTGGGCTTCCCCCTCTATCGATTCTAGTTGTCCAAGTCTTCCTTGTTATCAACCAAGTTGAACCAAACACAAGGATGACTTTGGTCCTGGTTGTTGGAGCGATTAGTCGATGTTAACCATTTTCAAGTTCCTGAGTAACTGGGCCAAGTTCTAGCTAATGGAATTGGCCTAGTTAGTGCTTGGCTTTCTAGGTTGCAGGATGAAGTATGTCTATTGTTCGTCGGTCCAGAGCAAGACCAAGCAGAGAGAGGTTGAGAGCCCAAACAAATGTAGACTAAATCCAGCTGCCACCTCCGAGATGACTCTACTCATGGGAAAAGGTGTGTCAAGATGCAACCACAACCCAAACAAATTATTTTCACTTACTCAAGCAATGTGCGGGTGTCCAACCTAGTCACATTCAGAACTTTCACAATTCAAGATAGCATCTCTTTGACGTCACAGTACCAGTTGAGTTGAGGACGACCAACCTAAGAGTGTTGGAGGCATCTTAAGCACCAAATTTTAGTATTAGAATTATGTAATAGGGTGAAATCCATGTGGAGAAATAAACCATTGTGGACTAGATGTCAACAATATCCTCCCTTTCTCTTCTTGTTTCTCTATATCGGTCGTTGCATCAAGCGATAGGATGAATATATATAAATAAATAAGATCATCTTGTTCACAAATCTTATTATGGTTTGACTTATAAGCGTCAAATGATAGGGTGACCACATATTAACAAAACAAAGCCCGTGGCGCAAAGAAATGCAACCATTATTGAAATAAGAAGAGTACATAGTATCGATGTATGAAATGTACTAGTCTTCCTTTGTATGTATTGTTGGTATCAAATAAAATTAATATAAAGTGTTTTTTCTTTCTGCAATCCAATGTGTCTTTTTTCAATTCAATGGATATATCTTTTAATGTCTTATGTTTATTACTGTGTTACTGGAATATCAACCAATCAGTACAAGTCTAAGATTTTTTCTTGAATAGATTGTCCATTCACATATGATAGAAGGCTAAGTGGATTGTTTGATTCTTAGGTCATCTCAGGTGACAATTTATTCAATGTGCCACCAAACATTGAATATGCAAATGCCTTGGAGTTTTGTTGATCAAATCTTGATAAACAATGGATTTTCAAGCCGCCAGGGATATGATACTCGTGGATGCAATATGCAGTTTGGATTCTACACACTACAATGCACTATGAATATATATTACTACATATGTATATAATTTACGAAGAAAAAGGTGTTCGCTGCATTACTATTATGGGCATACCTCCTCTTGAGGAAATATTCATGGGTTTCTTCTCTTGTATTGCTTGTAACTTCTTGCTCGGTTGCATTTGTTCTATTTCATTTTTATGTTAAAGCAGTGCATGAAATGCAATGAACAAAAAAAAAAACCTTTTTTTCTCAAAATGGCATGAAATATACAATACTAACAAATAACAAATGAACAACAAATCAATAGTATACAGATAAAATAAGAAATATGTACCTTTTTCATTTTTTGTTCCATGTTTCTTTTTTTTCCCTATTTTCTTTTTAATTATTGGTGAATGTTTTGATGTATTGTACATCGAACAATACACATAGAGATGCAAGTGGTTGTTAGTGAAATGCAAACTCAATGCAAATTGTTGATGCTTTATCTTCTCTGTGATCAAAATATGTTCTATACCAATTGCTTGTCATGTTCAACACAATTTCTTGATCCAACACATATACAAGAAGTTTCTAAATATGTAACAAGAATATGAAAACATGCTTTGGTTCAACAAGAATGAAATAACAATTTGTGAATATGTAAAAAAAAATGGAAATATGCCAATATGTATTTTGATGTCCATGTAATCCAATGTGCCAATGTCTACTGTGACTTACATGCATTTCAAATTGAAAGTAGAAAACAAATTGTATCATGACCACTCCAATATGTATTTAATATAAAAAATTTGGATTGTTCATTATTTGTATTTGACCAGACATGATCAATTAACATTATTTTTACATGTTTTTTTTTGTCCAAGAATTAATGGAGATTGTGATTGTACATGTAATTTTCTAAGTTTTTTTGTTTTCTCGTTGCATTGAGACATGTCAATATTGAAGTCTCCTAGAAGGACTATAATTTCATTCGAATGAAAAATGCACAATTCTTTTGCAATCACATTCATTATGTTGGTTAGAATTGTAGATGGCCCTGCATAGATATTTATTATTGCAATATGAAATCCTTTGACTGTTACTCTTGCTACAAGCACCTCTACATTTAGTTCTTCAAAATTCATATGTTCCAATATTGGTATATATTTTTTGACTAGTATCATCACCCCATGTTTATTGCAATTTAGAAATTGTTCATTTTGCATCGACAATGTCATATATGTTTCTTGAATGCACATTCATAACATATTACATTGTATCATAGTCACTAGATAGGTCATTGATATGTGCATGCAAAATATGTGTGTTTCATGAAAAAATTGAGATGCATGACTCCAATTGCATAGACTACCAATCATATTCTAGATTCCAATTTGCATCGCTACCCAGACATTGCATCATAGTGACAATCTTTTGTTTAACGTTGAAGTTATACATTGTCAAAGCATTTAGAATATTCAAAGACTCTTTGCTCCTTACACAGGAAAATATTGCACAGACTAATTCATGTCTTTGCACCCCAACAGGACCAAATGCAACACTATCCAGGGTTAGACCCTATGATCTATGTATTGCACATGCACACACAAGTTGAACTAGGAATTGTTTATGTATTTTCAAATGACATGTATTTTCCTTTGTGGATATTGGTTTCACTATGCACAATATGGGTATCCACTCAGGTGAAATGTCTATTCTATATAAAGAAGCTAACTTGGTAGCCTAGCGATGTCTAATATGTGGATCATAGAACTTTATCCATAAAACACCATCCTTATCTATTTTTGTGTATTCTTTGACTATTCCATCAACACCATTCATTAAACAATCTTGTGAATTATATTTACCTACATATATTTCAACAAGCATGTATAATTTCAGAATAAGTTGCGAAGGAAAAGTTGTTGTATGTTCAGGGTATTGCACACCACCACGATCATCTTACTCTTCATCAATTGCATTGATTAAAAGTTCGTTGTCAGGCGTAAGAAATAGCATAGACTTGTTATGCAATGCAAAATATTTGTTTTTGTAAAATAGTGTTGGGTCATTTGGAACAGGTTGTATGCAATTCATATTGATATATTTTATATCATCTCTTGTTCGGCTATTTGTTCGCATCCTAATTAGAATTGCAATAAACTTTTCATTTGTTTGTCGCATTGTAGTATGCAATTTATAACACTTTATGCTATCTCTCCAAAAGTCATATGCAATTAATTGCATGTTCATGGTAGGGTGCTCAAATATCAGGGAATCATGTATGGGTTGTGTTTGATAAATATCACCAAAAAATACCATATCTATGTTTCCAAAGTACTTTGTTTGTACATGTTTTATTCTTCTTAGTTGACTATTAATGGAAAATAGGAATCGACTTCCAACCATAAAAGTTTCATCAATGAGGAAAAGTTGTAGTTCCTGATAAATATTTGATAATGTGTCTAACATTTCTTTGTGAAGTGGAACGAACCAGGACTTGTTGAAAGGTATTAAAAATGCAGAATGGATTGTTGTTCCACCTGCACTGTAAGTAGCTTTACCTGTGTATGCCTTTATCAATCCCTTTGGTTTGAAAGGATCGGTTGTGTTATCTGCATCATGTACTCATATAAGCACTTGGAATATCATTTTTGTTGTGAAGGTTTTTGCTATTCCTACTCCACCTATAAGAAACAAGTACAATGTCGTTTGCATGTCCCTTAATTTCTTTAAGGCAATGTCTTTGACAATTGCTTGTTGTTCTCTGCGCAAAATTCTTCTAAGTATGTAATATTCTCTATTCTCAAGAAAAAATGGATGGCCTCGGTCTTGGAATCCAAGATTAGTTGATCTTTTGCTATTTTTTCCTCCAGCTGATTACAAGTTTGCTTGCAAATCATACTGTTCATGGTGAATTGTGCTTTCCTCGTTCATTCAATGTACCATTAATGTCGAGAAGATCATTGTCTACTTGTTGAATCACACTTTCCATATTGCCCCAGGTTACATTGACATTGTATGTAAACTTAGCTTCATTGGTTTGTATTGTAATTTCGTGAAAATAATAAGAAACTTCCCATGTAGGCTAGTTATTTTTTAATGTATATTCACTTTTTTCAAACGAAACATATAACAATAGTTTCTCTTTGCAAAAAAAATCATGATCAATTTATTTTTTATATTTGATGAATCGTATCACATTTGGTTTTTTCTTTTTTGATATGTGTGCACCATCTTTTCTGTACTTGGAGACAAATTCAAAAAGGCATATATTCTTAATGGCATACAGTCGTTCAATATAGTAATCAATAATAGAGTGGCACATGACATCTTTTGAGTCATCATGTTCTTGTTTTAATAAAAATGTTTGCTTAAGGAAAAATGTGCATTGATCTATTGGAGATGTATTTATAAAGATACATGCTTTTGAACTATTATTCAATGGCAAAGCAAGTACAATATGAACTGCTTGTTGGGTGAGCATTTTTTGAATATTTAGCATTGTATTTCCAATCATACGTATCATTTGCATAGCATCAATTTTTTTGTTTCCGTGCTCTTTATGTATCCTTCTAAATACATTTGTCATATATTTGTAAACTTTAGTCATATATGAACTGCAATATGATGTTATTGCATATGCATTTAGTATAAATTATGCATATGTGTTGGCATTCCAAAAATTTGGCATGTCCTTTGCAAAGTTGTTGTACCAAATATGTGAAGGTTTTCATTTCAGGAAAATTGTTAGATGTTTTAGTGTGAATTGTATTAGGCATAAGTACTCATCCTTTTATACTCCCATTTTCATCAAGAAGACTTTGAAGCTAATTAAATTGTCATAGTTTTTTTGGTATAGTGATGCAAACAAGCACTTTGTGATCCAGGTGGATATTGGTGGCCACCCACCTGTTCCAGCTGGCTCCTTTTGTCAGTTTTTAGTTCAACGCGTTCTTATGTACTTCTTTGTAATTGTGGGTTCTACCCTTTCGAGGTTTTCTGAATCCCTACACATCTTCCAGGTGGATACTAGTTTCCTCCCACCTAATCCAACTGGCTTATTTTGTATGTATTCATGTCATCACATCTTGTTGTATTTCGAGGATTGTTTTGGGGCCCTAAAGAGTGTTATTTTGGCATGCCACAGTCAAATTGTAGACAGAGTCAGAGTTTAACGGCATAATGCGTAGTTATCTAAAAGACCTTTCCAACTGGCTATCACGCGCCTAAAACGAAGACCATATGAAAAAGTTACGACCCCAGGAAGTTAATGTACTAACTTACCCAAACGGGGCCCACATGACTTTTGGCGTTTCATCTCCTAAGGGTTAGGTTTTTGGATGTCTAGGGTTTTGGCATTCCTCTTTAACATAAAAATGCCTTCAAAGCCTCATTGTAATCATCTTATGGTGAATGAGTGTAGTTGTCACATCTCTTCTCAGAGATAAAGCTTCCACCATTCTAGAGATTCTTGCACTTTGTATTTTTATAGTCTATTTACGATTGTTTCATTAATAAAAATCAAGTATTTTTGTATTTCTCTGTTTTTGGGAATTTTCATGAGTATTTCATTGTAATATATCTTCTTTCATTTGGTTCCAAATATAATCTGGATCAGTGGTATCAGAGCAGGCTGCTCTTGATCGTTTTTCAGCTCATGTCCTTGATGAGGTCCGAGTATAGCCAGTTGAGTCTCAAGTTTTTCTCTCTTGAGGAAAATCACTCTCGCACGCCAAAGAAACCCTCGATGGCGGCAGAAAAGAAAAACGGTGGAACAAAAGATTCTATTAACCCGTTTCTTGAGCAAGTTCTCATGTGACAGAGGGACGAAATGGTGGATAATTTTGCACACATCCTTCAACATCTGTCGATAGCAATAGGAACATCTTCATCAAGCGGCCATTTTGGAGGAACCTCTCCCTTCAAGGTACAAGTTAATTTTGATATTCCCATATTTGAAGGTCAGATATATGCAGATGCCCTAAAAAAATGGTTAAATCTATTAGAAGGTTATTTCTCTCTTTAAAAAAATTTCGACAGGGAAAATATCACCTTCGCACTTCTCAAGGCTCTCCCCCATGTCAAACATTGGTGGGAAACTTACTGGGAGCAAAGTTCCACAGAGGAATCTGGAATATATGGAGCCAAGCCCACTTGGGATTTTTTTGTAGATGCGATCAAAGAATAGTACTATCATGTTGATAACTATGAAGACCAGTACATGAGATGGACCACACTACGACAAGAGAAGAGCCAAATAGTGTCGGAGTTCAAAAATACTTTCCATACCTTGCGCACCAAGTTGGGTATCAAAGAATCTGAGCGACATATGGTTCTGAAATATCGTGGGGCTCTGCATAGGTATATCCAAACCGAAATGGATTTCCTAAACATCTCATCATTAGGAGATGCATATCGATATGCTGTCAAAATCAAGCAGAAATTTAGGCACAGGAACAAATGGGAATTCGGGTTTGCAAATATGCAACAACCAAAGCATGGTAAGGACGATCCTAACCAACAACCTTGAGACAACCAGTCCAAGACATGGGACAAGAAGGGTAAAGGAAAGACGAAGAATGACATTAGGAAGTGGTGTGACTTCCACAAAATCCCCTGGCACAACACTGATGAATATCGCTCAAAATATTCATTGGTGGTCGAGGTCAAAGACATGGAGCCGAACCCTGATTTTAAATTCGATACAGAAAATATTGAAAACAGAAATATCATCGACACATACCCCACTGCTACTTTTACGACCACAACAATTCAACCAGAAGAATCAGTAGATCTTGAAGAGGGGGAGTGTCTCTTCCATTCACATATGTGGGTGAAGGGGACCATGTTTCATTTCATTGTTGATAACGACATCCAGAAGAACCTCATCTCATATAAGGTCGTCCAATAGTTGGGGTTGTTGACAACACCACACCCGCAGCCATACAACATCGGGTGGCTTCACTAAGGACGAGATCTCTGTGTCAGCCAATAGTTCCTCCTATCATATGGCATCCATCCCTTCAAGGATGAGGTAATGTGTGATTTTTCCCCTCTTGATGTCTGTGATGTTATTTTGGGCCAACCATATATGTGGAGACGTCATGTTGTCAATGAGTCTAGACCCTGTAGTGTTATTATTACTCTGGGAGGTAATCTCTATAGGATACTAGAGGTAGTTTTGATTACTTCTCCACCAAAACAGTGTCGCAAGGTAATCTATCATACTTCATAATTCATCCTCTTCAGATTTTGTTCAAAGGATGTACAGAAGACTGCTACAACCACATCAACCTCAACACCTTCTATCCAACAAAAATAGATTGTCAAACAGAAAGAAGATATTTTTTCTTCACCTATAATGGTGCATACACAATGCCCCATCAAACCCGGAGAAAAGAGGTTGGTGGAGCATATTCAACCCCGCCAGCAATTGGTTTGTGACAGTCTTTCACAAACCAAGCAACACAACTTCTCCAACAAAGCACACAACTCGCTAAGATTCAGATTCAGAAAATGCTTTCCCCTCTTCCCTGGGAACTCAATGCAGTGGAGACCATTGCTTCCTAAGGGGGGAGGATTGGTCCAAGTGGATATTGGTGGCCACCCACCTGTTCTAACTGGATCTTTTTGTCAATTTTTAGTTCAACACGTTCTTTTGTACTTCTTTGTAATTGTGGGTTCTACCCTTCTGGGGTTGTTTGAATCCCTACACATCTTCCATGTGGATACTAGTGGCCTCCCACCTAATCCATCTGCCTTATTTTGTATGTATTCATGTGAGAACATCTTGTTGTACTTCTAGGGTCATTTTGGGGCCCTAAACAGTGTTATTTTGGCATTCCACAATCAAACTATAGACAGAGTCAGAGTTTGATGGCATAATGTGTAGTTCTCTAAAATACCTTTCCAATGGGCTATCACGTGCCTAAAACGAAGATCGTATGCAAAAGTTACGACCCCGGTAAGTTAATGTACTAACTTACCCAAACGGGGCCCACATGACTTTTGGAGTTTCATCTTCTAAGGGTTAGTTTTTTGGATGTCTAGGGTTTTGGAATTCCTATTTAACATAAAAATGCCTTCATAGCCTCATTGTAATCATCTTCTAGAAAATGAGCACAGTCATCACATCTCTTCTCAGAGATAAAGTTTCCACCATTCTTGCGAGTCTTGCACTTTGCATTTTTACAGTCTCTTTACAATTCTTTCATTAATAGAAATCAAGTATTGTTGTATTTCTCTGTTTCTGGGAATTTTCATGAGTATTTTATTGTAATATCTTTGCTTTCATTTTGTTCCAAATATAATTCGTATCACTTTGAATTTTCATCAAGAGATTTCTCTGATAACTCAATCGGTTCAAGAATCATTTTCATTCTCATTGGTGGCATAAGGAAGTTGTATCAACAATGTGAATTCTTTGTTTCTTACAACTTATTGTATGGGAATTCATGTGCAATTTGGAAAGATCTGGATGCAAATGATATGTGTCGCAGGTTATGTGCTTGTCCAAAAGCTTTACAATTTCTAAATCACTATCCTTTCCATATATTGGTGCATATTCTATCCACAAAAACCCATGTTCTTGCTCACTTCCTAAGTTATGGAACTCTGTCATCAAGTAGCATTCTGATACTTTCCCGAAAAAAGATTTTTTCATGATATATCAATTGCTTCAAAGCATTGATTATATGTCTATAGTAACAACTACAAGTGATTGGGTCCTTTCTTACTAGGTAATCAATGTCCTTGTCTTCCAGTGTTTCACAGTTCTTTACATGCTCTTTATTCCAATACAAATCAACCAATGCATAGACAAATTCATGCCACTTATGCTTTGCACTTATGAATGTGAAAAAAAAGGTCTGAGATCTGAGTTGTTGTGTCATTGAAAATACATTTTTATTAATATGTTGCAAGTAATTAGGAGAAATGTAACTATTTTTTAAATCTATGTATCCAATATCAAATCCAAGTATCTTTTCCAAATTTGGTTTATACTTCACATCTTTTTCTAGTAGCTTTATTCCTCGTAGTTGTCCCTTTCTTATTCGTATCCACATGCAAGAAATCACTTTGTCAATTGTTTTGTTGGGTATGTGTTATATTCTTTGCAAAATTGGTCTCATGTACTTTACATTGATATGGGATAAAGGGGGTTCAGAGATGAAGCCCCCAAAATTTTTTGTGTCTATCCATTTTTGGCGGTTTTTTGCATATGTTTTTGGTGGTTTTTCGGCACATGGTTTTAGTTGATGGTTTTCAAATTTTGATTAAGGAATTAGGGTTGTTGACTAATTTGGGTCAATGGATTAGAGGTTTGGATGTCACGAGATTCTATATGTATATTGTATTGTAAAGAATGAAGAAGATGATGAATAGAATATTAGAGGTGTGACTCTAAATAGGTTGTTGGTTTTCCTAGTTTTGGTTTCCAGGGTAAAAATCTATGTGTAATGTGTGTGTGTGTGCCATTGTATCTTTTCTGTTTTTATTAAGAATATATTTGTAGTAATTAATTGTACAAGGTTAAAATCTACATTTGGTATCAAAGTTGGTATTGGCTTCAGAGGGACCCCTTTGTGGGTAAGGGTTTGGATTAGGTATGTGATAAACCTTGTTACAATGGGAGATTTGCAGTATCGATTCTTTAGGTGAAAAGAAATGGTGAACAGTTCAAAAATAGATATCAAGAAATTTAATGGGAAAAGTTTTGAGATATGGAAGATCAAAATGGAAGATCTCTTGGTGGACAAAAATCAATGAATTGTTGTGGATCCAGTAACTGCACCTATAGGAACATCAACAAAAGACTGGAAAAATTTGGATCGGAATGTGAAGAGCACAATCCACTTGTGTCTCTCAGATTCAATATTATTGAATGTATCAAGGAAAGCTACAACCAAGGCACTATGGGATAAGTTAGGGGCTTTGTATAAGTCAAAGTCTTTGGAAAATAAATTGTTCTTACACAAGAAGTTGTACAACCCGAGGATGAAAGATGGAGACTTAGTGACAAAGCATATGAACACCTTCAATACTGTGGTAAGTCAGCTATTATCTATTTATATTAAGATTTTTAATGAAGATAAGTGTATCAATTTATTGTTCTTTTTACTAGACTCGTGGGATAATATGGTTGTGGCCATAGGTAGTAATACAACTACTTTTAAGTTTCAATGATGTGGTCTCATCCTTGTTGTCAGAGGAGATGAGGTGGAAGAATATGGAAGGACAGAGAACATATGCATTATTTGCAAGAGGACGCTCCCGGGAAAGAAATAGATCTAATTCTTTAATTGGGATATCTAAATCTAAGGGAATATCTAAATCTCCTATAAATTTTGTAAAGGTATGTTGGAGATGTGGAAAACAAGGGCACTACAAGAAGCAATGTAGATCCAAAAGTGTTGAGAGAGGGAAGGGATTTGAAGACGCTCCTTCTATAAAAGAAAAACCTCCATGGAAGAAGGAGTGGATGTGTACTTTGCCTCTTCAAGCACACATGAATATCATGAGGCATGGTTGGTTGACTCAAATGCATCCTTTCATGTGACTCCTCACAAGGAGTGATTTTGCAAGTATGAACGATATGATGGAGGTGATGTTTTCCTACATGATGAATTAAAAAACAAAATGATAGAACGAGGAAAATTCAAGTTGAAGCTCATGGATGGAAGGACTAGAACACTCCCTGGTGTTCTTCATATCCCAGGATTGGCCATAAATTTGATTTTTGTAAGCAAAATGGATGATGCAGGGGTAAAAACAATGTTTGAGAAGGAAACATGTAGGATGGTTCAAGGATCAATGGTGTTGTTGAAGGGAGTTCGGTTTGGAACTCTATATAAGCTACAAGGAAGCATTATTATTGATAGGTGTAATAGTTCCATTGTTCCTGAGATTAGAGATGAAGAAGAAAAATCTCCTACAATCTATGGAGAAAAGACTATGTTGTGGCATCAAAGATTGGGGCATATTGGAGAGAAGGGCCTTTGTCTACTACATGGTAAATGTATGATTGAAGGTATGTCTAAGTGCTCTCTGGATTTTGATTTTTGTGAACATTGTGTATATGGGAAGAAAAATCGGGTAAGATTCTCCTCTGGTGAAATGAAGGCAGAGAGAATTTTACAGTTGGTGCACAATGATGTGTTTGGACCTATGTTGGTTCCATCACTAGGAAAATCTGTGTACTATGTCTCATTTATAGATGAATTATCGAGGAATACATGGATATATTTCCTTGGGAATAAATATGAAGTATTTGATAGGTTTAAAGAGTTTAAGGCTCTTATGGAGAACCAAACAGAGAAAACAATTAAGGTGTTGAGGATAGATAATGGTGGATATTTCTGCGGAAATGAATTCAAAGAATTATGTAAGAAGTGTGGTATAGAAAGGAAGAAGACTAGTCCATATACAACTCAACATAATGGAGTTGCATAAAGGATGAACATGACACTGATGGAAAAAGCAAGGTGCATGCCCAGTGGTGCCAGGTTATGACAAGAATTTTGGGTTGTGGGCATGTTTGAGGTGCATCGCAGGAGGTTGTGGAGACAGATGCGACAAAGAGTCTGAGTCTTGGTGTGACGAATATGTTTATGAATATCTTGGTGAGGTGAGGTGAGTCATGTGAGTTGTTGAATTTGTAAACTGAGTCAGTAGTGCTCATGTTGTAATTGTTTCAAAATAACAAAGACTTAGTCGGGTGTTAGACACAATTTGTGTCACCCGCACTATTTTTGTGTTTGTCTTTGTTTGTTCCGCAATTGTTCTCTTGGTCTCTCATGTTCATGGATGTATGTTTGTATATGACTAAGTGTTAAACTATTAACAATTGTTTAAGTATACAATAGTTGCACTAGAGTAGGAGTCTAACTCATCGATAGCCTAGAACGAAGTATGGGTATGCTCTAGGTGAAGAGACGTAGTTTGGACGAAGTATTCTTGGTGTGCTAAGCAACCAAGTAAGAATCATCATGGTGCCACACACCCTTGGGAGGTGAACGATCACAAGATCTGAATAGGCATCTTGTGGGGTCATGACATATCTCCATATGTTACTTCAAGATTACATTTTACAAAACAAAAGATAAACTAATAATAATAATACTTTAAAGTATCACTCATAATGAGAATCACATTGGTACTTTTTTTGTTGTTTCTCTTTGTTATTTATAGTTAATCAATTTGATATGGTGCATCTAAGGTATTACATAAAGACTAATTAGGTGTGTCTACAACCATTCCCTCAATCAAGGACCCAGTTATGCTAACTTGGTTATGCAAAGACAAGGACCCAAGCTTGAAAGACAAGGGCCCTTGAAAGACAAGGACCCTTGAATGACAATGACCCAAGATTGAAAGACAAAGACCCTTGAAAGACAAGGACAATATTGAGGTTACACAAAGACAAGGATCCTTGAAAGAAAAGGATTGTCATGGCTGTAAAAATCTAAAAATAATGACCTCAATAAAAGATGAAAAATTAAAAACTCACTCAACATAAAAAGGGATCACTATAATAAAATAAACCAACATATCCTCATTTTAACTCAGTATATTTTAAGTACAAAGATAAATCAAATTCCTTGATGTACCAATATTTTTTCAAAATTTACACATTAAAAAAGGTTTGCACTTAAAGAAATTTGATCCCTTTCAATACTTGATAAATCTAAAGTTAAAATAAATCTTATTATTTAGTATTTAGTATTACTAAATGAACATTAATAAAACCATATTACTATCATATATAATATTTTCTTAAAATACAAAACATTTTACATAAACGAATAAGTTTTACATAAAATGATAATCACGAATGTATTTTTTTTTTTACAATGTAAAAAACAGAACTAGTTAACTAGTAACAAAATCGTTAATTACACAACTGAATAATATACTACCATGAACTTATATCCAATTAGGAGCAGGAAAATCTGAACCGCGCGCACGCCCTGACCTAGTATCGTGAAGGGTTTGAGAGTG
>ML788448.1:1350437-1370733 GCA_009831015.1 Picea engelmannii
TGTACATCCTCTGTTCAATGCTGTGATTTTCTGTGATTGCAGCATCTTTTCGGCTTCTGCCTTTTGTCCATCTACTTTTCGCTGCTTTCTTGTCTCCCCACCCCCCAACACTGCTCGAGGTAGGGTTTGTAACTGCATTTTCTTTTATAATCCAAAATTGGGACAGATCAATATCCAAGGAGGTATTCGACGGATGAACTTCCCTTAAAAGACAGGGTTTTAGCCTTTTAGTCTCCTCTTAACACCCTCTATTAGATTTTTTTGAATGTTGCGGACGCTGGTTCGAATGGGGAGGCAGAGCCTTTGTCTGTCAAGCCTGAAGAGGATGATTCGAATCCATAGCAGGGCGCAAAATCTTGTAGAAATCCACAGAGATAAGCATGAAAGGAGGCAAGCTTGGCTGCACGTCATCATATAGATAAAGGTCTTGCACGCCATGGAAAATCAAGAAAGGAGACGACCATTTGCAGTAAATGCTTATTGAACAGTGGACCGACAATAATGTATCCAAAGGATAGATGACAGGTGGATGCATTGATGTGAAAGGCAATACGTGAAAGGCAGTGGTATTGGTCTGGTTGACAAGTTCTGGGTTGATAGGTTTGAGGTAAAACTTATTCCTATTTACATGAGGCTTGTGGGTATAAGGTGGTTTTTAAGAGATGGTTTTAGAAAACCTATCAATCAGTGGACAGGTTTTTGACAAAACCTAACACTAAATATGCTTTCGATATAATTAAAATTAATATAAATTTATTTTAATTCTTGATTAATTATTAAAAACACAAGTTTTTAAAAATATAATTAAAATTAATATAAACTTATTTTTAAAAAATTAATATTGTAAATTTATTTTTAAAAAATTAATATTGTAAATTTATTTTGATTTTTTATTCATAATTAAAAGTATCAAGTTACTCCCCGGATGGGGTGCTCGATTGATATGACTGCTCCAACTATGCCTGCTACCACCTGGCCACCTCATAGGGCACCTGGCGTACGTTTTTCGCCACGTCCTTACCCCGATCACTTCCTGTCTTTACACCACCTGTCGCCGCCACCCTCCCTCTCGCATTTGCTTTTCGACGTTCACTCGCGCGGGGAGCTCTGCAACTCGTGCGTCCTCATGAAGCCATGCAGACGCTCCTCCCCGTCGCTTCAGCTTACACCCTGGCCCCCGCTTCTTCTGGACACGAAGGGGACTCTAGCACCTCATTCCATTGTTTGCAATTCCAAGCACCAAGTCTCCAGAGCTCTCCAGCCCCTCCGCCCAGCCTTCGAACTCTGGTGCGACCTCACAGGGATTCCAGTTGGTTTTTGTGTTTGCTCCACACCATGCCACGACCCCGTGGAAATCCTAAGCAGGGAGCAGCCTGGTACTTGGCTCGTGGAAGAATTCCACCTGCAACAGAGGCTCTGGATGAACCAGTCGCTCCCTTTGAAACGCTCCCAGAAGTTATCCCAGCAGAACCTCCCCTGGAGGCTCTCCTGGCTGACCCGGCCCATGAAGCTCTACCTGTAGTTCCACCCCGCGACGAGGCTCCTCCTTTGGCACCCCTCCCCGTGGCCGCCCCAAACCAGTTACCCTGCGACCAACAAACTGGCGACCAACCTCCCTGCGACTTCTCCCCCCTCTCGAACCCCTACGGCTGTAGGGTCGAGTGGTTCGATCTATATGGGAACTCGCTCGGCTATGTGCCTCCTCCTCTGTCTCCCCCTCCGCGTCCCTTTTACCCATCCTCCCCCCCTCAACCCCTTTTCACCACCCCCCATNCTTGAGATCCTCCTCCTCCTCCCCTCTCCACACCCAACCCAACCTCCCCTGTGCTTTGTGCGCGGACAGAACAGAATCTTGGAAGATATCAAATTGATGAAAAAAGACCTGGAGATTATCAAATTGATGAAAAAATATTTGAAAGAAATCAAAGCGGCAACGCTCGACGCACAACAGAAGGAAGTCGACCGCTGAAGAAGTGTGGACGCCCTGATGATGTTCATGCAAGATCTTCAACAAGCCATGGCGGAACGTGGAAAAGGCAAAGCTCCGACGAAGCAGGTTTTTGCAGGACTGCGTCTTGGTCCAGGTTTTTAAGGGTCTTGCCGTGTTTTCTGAGTTTTTTCTACACTTTACCTATGCACCTCAGTCCTGCGTGGCCTAGTAATCTAGTTACCTTTCAGTGGCATCACCATGGCGATGGTGGTTTGCCAATTAGGCACCGGAGCCATGCGATTTTTTGGACATTTGGCCTTACTAGTTTTTGGACATCTGGCGTAGTGGTTTCCTTTCTGGGCACTGCGACCACGTGGCTAATAGCACCACAGACAACTATAATTTTCTGAAAGGAATCAATACAATATAACGCTCTAACTTACAACAAAAAAAAAAAGTATCAAGTTACTTGAATGTGAATTTTTTATTATTTAAAGTAAAGTTTTTATCATTTAAACTTAATGTAAATTTATTTTTTAAAAATATTAATTAAAATTAATATAAATTTATTTTAATTGTTGATTAAGTATTTAAAAAATCAAATTACTAGAAATTTGATTTTTTTTATTGTTTAAAGTAAATTTAAATAGATATTAATTTTTCTATAGATTACTCATTTAAGAGCTTAATATGTGACTTGTGGGAATTGAACCTAGGTGAGGGATCACCACAAATCACTTAGCTAAATCCAAGACACACACACACACACACACACATATATATATATATATATATATATATATATATATATATATATATATATATATATATACAATTTTTTTGTTTTTATTGTTATATTTATTATATATTTTTTACTAACATATATATCTAAATTAGATTTTAATTTCAAAATATTTATCACAACACCCACCTTCCTAATCTTCTAAGTCGTTATCAAAACTTTAATGATTTTGGAAGCTTCTCTTAATGCTTTTCAAGCATCAAAATAACATTTTAAAGAAATCCAAATAATCTCTTACTTTTCTAAAAATCCAATACACCAATTTTAATCTCAATAGACGTTAACCATCGTCGTCATCATTATTATTTATAACTAACAATATTTATTAAATAAATATACAAACTCTATTAACATAATACATAATAAATGTAATTACATCTCTATCATAATAAATTAAATACACTTAACTGCTCATAAAAAATTAAAATTTATTTTTTAAAAAATTACCAATTACAACACCTCTCAACGTTCCCCTACAACACCTTTCAGCGTTCCTAGACAACCTACGACCATGACGTCTATGAAAGTGAACAAACAGAACGAATATTCTCAACCATGTATTAAAAATATATATTATTTACGTTTTTAACGAATTACAATAAATTATGCACCCGCTATCGTTAAACCACATGTCAATCAACTCAATATATATTTTAAATTATCTTAAATTTTTAATGAGATGATATGACATATCGCTTTTTTAAGGTTAGGAAGATGGATTTTGGTTTATGCATGATCATGCCATGTGGAGGTCATCTTCTATTTTAGACCCCTAATGTGATGTGATCCCCATAATCTTTCTACTTGTATTTTACTTAAAGCATGGGTGTACTAGCATCATGGATGCCCACAACCTTTTTACCTTCTATTTTATATTTTACAGAAACTTCTATTTAGATGTTTGATATGTTCAAACATGATGACAACAAGACAACCATATATAATTAATGTAGTTTTTTCAACTTTTACAAACTCTAGGTGATTGGCATAGCCACACCTTTTCTTTTAAGTCTATAGAATGTGATTTTTTGAATCCATATAGGTGTACTAGGCAATGAGGTTAACTTATAAGACTAATCTATTAGGTATAAAACTAATCTATTAGGTATTGTAGTGGTAACAATAGCAATATGATATAGGCACAAGCATCTAGTGAGCCAAAATTCCAAAATAATATGTCAATGAAGTGAGGGTAGTGGATGTGAGGGAGGGAATCCAAAGCCCTGCATGTTTCTATCTTGATGAGCATATGCACTTTTAGTATGGCACTGATGATGCAAGATGATGTGGGCACAATCATCTAGTTTTGATTGAGCCAAATTTCCAAAATAATTTATTGATAAAGTGAAGGTAGTGGGTATGAGTATGAGGGAATCCAAGGCACTTTCATATTACTAGCATGTGCAATTTTGTTCAAAATATTCTTCAAAGACTATAATATGTAACTCTTTATTCTTCAAAGACTTTAATATGTAACTCTTTTATTACGTATTGTTTTGTTTTTGTTTTAAAAAGTCATGTAACTTTTTTTTAACTCCAAAGACTATAATATGTAACTTTTTTATTAAGTATTGTTTTGTTTTTGTTTTAAAAAAATTATATTTTTGATGTATTAAAATTAATTTTTTTATGATTATAATGAGTTTTGGTTTGATCAATAAAGTTGGTGATATTTTTTTATCAACATTTCATTTTCATAAATATGTTTTTTTTTCTTTATGAGTCATTTTAATTTTGCAAGCAAGTCCATGTCTTAGGTTTAACTTTGACCAAATGTATATCTATATTCATTGTTTCCTAGTTGAAGTAATCCATACCAAGACTTGAAGTGTGTTAGCACAAAGGACAAGTTTTAACCCACAAAAATAGAGATATAAAAACAACCATGAACATGTATAAATCTACTAGTTAGGTTATCTAATTCCTTGCATTCACAATTGGGATAGAGATATAGCTTTAAAGCTCTTTCATTAACCATCAGAACATGGAAAATAGATCATAGTACAACAAAAAAGGATGGAAATATTAAGAAACCTTGTATGCCAAAGTTTTGAGGAGTATTATGGCACAAAATCTTGTTCGCTAGGTGACAAAAGAAAAGATTTAAGAGAACTAATAAGATGCATGTACAAATATTTATACTATTGTGTTAAGACCTAGTTACAAAAATGGTTGGCCTTCCATAATGGTCTTAAGTTCCTATTAACATTCTTAGATGGAGAGATCTAAGAGAGCTAACAGATGATAGTACAATTAGCAAGGATGGAGATATTAAGAAACTGTGTATGCCAAAATTTTGGGTAGTGTAACTCAAAATCTTTTTTGCTAGGTGACCAAAGAAAATATATAAGAGAGCTAATATGATGTATGTACAAATGTGCTAAGACCTAGTTACAAAAATTGTTGGCCTTCCATCGTGGTCTTAAGAGACTATTGGCATTCTTGGTTGTAGGCTCATGCACGAAATGTTGAGGGGTATTCACATGCAGTCGAAACTTAGCATGCAAGCTTTGGAGCTAGGTGTGTGAAATGTTATCGAGAAGACATTAACTCCATAACAATGTTCCACCACTAATTTAACACATTCATTTATGACATTGGGCATCTAATTTTGTTATAATAAGGTATTGGAAGGTCTTCATTCGTCTAAGTATAAGCTATTAAAAAACTTCACATAACCATTGAAAACTTCCTTGTTACTTTGAAAATATTTGCTTAAATATATTTGTCATGTCATTTCTCATTCTCCATAATCTAAAGTGTAAAATCTTATACAACTTTCAAAGTGTTTATCCTCAACCTTAAGATAGGAGCTATGCACAATTGATGTTGGAGGTGTAAGAGTTTCCATGAACAAATAAGGATGTTAAGATGGTTTGTGATGTTCATGTCTATACTCGAATAAAAAAGCATGTCATAAAAAACTCTACAAACATATCACTTCAAAGATTCTTAAGTTATGTCACTACAATCTCATATTCATATAGGTTGTTGAAAGCTATATTTTTATGATGAGAAGTCTCTGTGTTGAGATCAAATAAGAATGTTAAGATGATTTGTGATGTTCACATCTATACGCGAATCAAAAAAAGATCTCATAAAATAACTTTACAAACATAGCTTCAAAGATTCTTAAGTTACCTCACTACAATCTCATATTCATATAAGTTATTGAAAGCTATATTTTTATGATGACAAATGAAGCTATCAAACACTTTAAAATTTATTTTTAAATTGGTGTATCGCCTTCCCCGTTGGATCAAGCTTACACAACTAGTCTCTTTCCTTGCTTTGTAGATGAGGAGGATATTAGTCTTCTAGATCAGCCCTGCACTAAGTCAGAGATTTGGGAGGTACTAAAACTTTTTTCCAAAGACAAGAGTCTAGGCCCTAATGGTTGGACGGTGGAGTTCCTTACAAAGTTCTTTGAGTTACTTGGTGATGATCTACTTGAACTTGTCGAGGATTCCAGGAATAGAGGAAAGGTCCATAGCTCCTTAAACTCTACTTTTCTAGCACTTATCCCAAAGGAAAACAAGCCCATGACCTTTGGTGACTATAGACCTATTGCTTTATGCAATTTAAGTTATATGCTCATTGCGAAGGTGATAGCAAATAGATTGAAGCCTATTCTCTCGAAGTCATTGTCAAGTGAGCAACTCGGCTTCTTAAAAGGCAGGAAGATATTGGATGTTATTGGGACTGCACAAGAATGTATCCACAATATAAAACAAAAAAAACTTCAGGCACTTATTTTAAATCTAGATTTAAAAAAAGATTATGATTGTGTTAGTTGGGACTTTCTTAGGTTGATTTTGATTCAAATGGGTTTCAATTTCCTTTCTATAAACTGGATCATGAGTTGTGTTGTCAGTTCTTCTTTTGTTGTTCTAATAAATGGGGAGGCATCTTCTTTCTTTCAGAGTGAGAGCGGTCTTAGACAAGGCTGCCCACTGTCACCTTTATTATTCATTCTAGTTATGGAAAGTTTCAGTTTGTTGCTGAAAAAATCCTAGGATGAGGGTAGCTTGTCGGGGTTGAAGGTTTCCCGGATAGTTAAAATTCTCCATTTGCTTTTCATGGACGACATTTTAATTATGACAAAGGCCACCTTGGAGGAGTGGATGGAGATAAACTCACTTCTGAAGTAAATCGACCTTTCATCACTCAGGTATCCAAGGAGAATTACTGGGAAAGTTTAAAGAATTTTTCTCCTTTGAATTTCCTGATCTGACGGAGGGCTTTAGATACTTGGGATATTTTTTAAAAGCAGAAAAATTAAAATTTGTAGTCTAGAGATGGCTTATATCAAAAATTGAAAACAGAATTGGACATTGGTGTAATAGGTGGTTATCTATTGGTGGGCACTTTATATTGATAAAATCGGTGCTGGAATCTCAGTTTGTATATTGGATTTCTCTTGTGGCGGTACCTAGCTCAGTCTTAAATAAAATTCGACAGTTTTTTTTTTATTTCCTTTGGTCGAGAGGTGGTGTGACACACCACTTCCATCTTTGCAACTGGGAGGCGATCTCAAAACCGAAATCTTTCGGTGGCTGGGGGCTTAGAAATATATTTCAATTTAATCGTGCGTTGGTTGCCAACTCGTTGTGGAGAGTGTTAACAAAACAAGGGATTTGGCATAAGGTAATTAAGGGTAAGTATCTTCCCTATACTTCTATCACCACTTGGCTCAGATCGGCTTCGACAACTCAGCCAATGGCCTCGCAGACCTGGAAAAACTTAACAAAGTCCCTTCCGCTCATCACTCATTGGCTAAGTTGGTTTCCTGGTAATGGTCAATCAATTCTAATAGGCCAAGATAACATTATGGGTAGTGGTACCTTATCATTGCTCTCTTCGGATCTCTTATTAGTGCTGAAAGATAGAAATATTTGATACCTTTATCAAGCTAGGGTGCATAATTCTCAGGGTTTATATATTGCACAGTGGAAAAGTAACTTGGATCTGGGCCTGTCGGGAGCTCTAGCATTTGAGTGGAGCTCCTTCTGTAAATTTCTTATGTGTTCAGGTATTCAACTTCGGCATAGAGAAGATCTCCTTATCTGGACAGGTGGCGATAACTCGAGTTGTCTCTCTGTTAAAAATGTTTATTTTTCTTTACAACAAAAACTTTGGCAACACCAGGTAATCGGTTGGAGGAGGTAGTTATGGTCATGGGACATTGCATTGAAGATCAAATTGTTCACATGGCTTCTAGTGGAGGACAAAATTCTCACTTGGGAGAATCTTCTCAAAAGGGGTTGGGAAGGACCAAGCATTTGTCTCGTGTGCTCTTGTGGTCTGGAATCTATTATGCATCTTTTTGTAAATTGTTCATTTACTCTTCAGGTGTGGCAGAAGATTTACTATGCACTCCATATCAGCTCAATTTCGGAAGGAGACTCTCTATCAGCTTGCTATGCTAGTTGGATAAAAAAAGAATGGAACTTCATAACTCTACCTATCTTGGCCCGTTGGTGCATTTGGCTGGAAAGAAACAAAAAAATATTTGAAAACCATAATCCTTATATTTAGCAAGTGGTTCAAAAAACCTCGGGCTTACAAAAAATCGCAGAAGATAAGGGGTCTCGAAGTGGAAAGGGTCCTCGGATCCAAAAGACTTCATTTTTTATATTGCAAAATATAGGTGGTTCGACGGTGTAGCACAAGAAAATGGAAATCTGAGTGGAGCAGGGGGAGTCATTAAAGTCAATGAGGATACTAGCTACAAGTGGACATTTAATTGTGGTCATGGGACCAATACAAGGGCTGAACTTTTAGGGGCATGGGTGACCTTAACATGGGCAGTGTGATTGGGACTAGACTGGCTCCAAGTTTTCGGTGATTCAAGAGTTATAATTGAATGGCTAAATTGCAGGGGGAATTTAAATGCATATGCTCTTCTGGGATGGAAGGATAGGATCAGGGACTTAATCAAATCCTTTGTTAACATCAGATTTGATCACTTATTTAGATAACAAAATATGAAAGCAGATGCACTTTCCAAAAAAACCTTGAAAGCTCTAGAAGGAATGATCACCTACAACAAATGGATCGAAGGACATGAGAGCCCTTCATATAATTTGCAGCTCTATAGTTTTGGAAATAGTTTTTGTTCCATAAAACTATGTATCTTCCTTAGGATTTTATGTGATAAGCTTTGTTGTTTTGTTTTTGTAAAGATGCTCTCCATTTTCTATATGTGGAAGCACTATATTTTTGTCCGTATACTTACTCATTGTTGAGATGGATGCTTATCATAATACCATTGAGCAGGACCATCCTCTTTGGTGGGGTTGAAAGAATATTCCTTTAGCATGACTGACGTCGATGTGACTTGTATATGAAAACAATATATATCAATATATTGGAAAATTTTATGCTGTAAAAAAAACTCTAAGTCTATATGCTTAGTTTTTTTATGTAAGCAAAAAATTAAATTATAACTTATGTAAGCAAAAATTTAAATTTAAATCATTATCATAGTAAATCTAAACCACTAAAATGCATCCCATAAACCATGAAAGCATCACATCCATACCTTTATAGCAATATATTACTCCACATGGCCTTTGTGGCTCCTATGATAAATATTATATAATGAGGCCTTCACCTTCTCTAGCTATGATTTCGATGGGGCCTCCTTCGCTTTGGTTGCACGTTTTAAGCCCATTCATTCAGCCGGTCAAAACCCTAAGCCCTAGACACTGACCTCACACGCGCCATGCACGAGATTCTCAACTGCCATAGCAGCAGTAGGCCCTTACTCACTTGACGAAAAATAGCCGTTCGCAGAAATCCCCGGCCGTTAGATTCATCATGATTCCTGCCTCCTGGCCTCGGGACTGTCATAATAACTGTCACGCTGTGCCGCGCTTCAACGTTCACTTGGAACAATAAGCCTCCAGCAAGAAGACGAAGAAGAACACGCTCGCTGTCTTCTTCTTCCGGAACCGGCCATTAAACTCAGAGAGTTCTCAGGCTTCTTCTGTGATCTTTTCATTAATGTACGCTCCTCCTGGATTCAAAATCCTTCCTTCCCTCCCTCTTTATTAGTCCTGCTTTTCTTCTTGAAGTCCCAGAGAGAGATTCTTGTCAGTCAATAGAACTCCACTTCACTGAGAGGAACTTGAGAAATCTGTTGAAATCACACACAGCAATGGCAACGGTGAGCCCCAAAGTGCAGCATGTCAGCAAGGCTGCATCGGATAAGCTCCTCGTCAAATTCTCAGACGTTTCGGTCTATGACTTTGTGTATAGCCAGAGCGGGATTCAATCTCCTGCCCCCAGCAGTCCGAAGGGGGGAAACCCCAAGAAGAAACGCGGGGCCGAGGGAAAAGGAGCAGAGAGACGTGGGGCTAAGGGTAAAGGAGCAGAGAGCAGCCCATTGAAGAACATTAGTAATCTCAATGCATCAAGAGAATTGGATTCAATTGTTACATGGAAGACTCCCCTCAGTGCGACCGTGCGTAAGCCGGGATTTGGCTCACAATTAAAATCTGTTGGGAGCCTCAAGAGCTCTAGGCTAACGGCCGCCCAAATCAAAACATATAATCTGATTTCTACAGCTGCCGAGAAGGTAAACAAGTTGTAAGTTTACAGCAGTTTGTTTCATTGAAGGGGATTCGAATTGAGTATTTGCTAGCACAGAACTAATTAAATGATCAATCTCGTCCGAGATAACCCGATTTAGCTAACCCTGGAATTCCCTTTAGAGGTTTTCTTTTTTCAATTTTTCATATCTGATTGGGGTTTTGGTAAATTTCTTTTGTCACAGGCTTGGCGGAAGGCTTTGAGAGGGGCTACGAAGTGCTTGATGGAGAGGCACGTAGCGCAGCCGGTTCGCCTGCGCAAGGAGCTTCTGTGAGGAGAAGGGGGGACCGTTATTATTAATAACTCAATAAGGGCTTTGTTTGAATGTGTTCGGTTTGGCTGACTCTGCTACCGACTGCAAGCAACATTCAAAGCCTGCCTTGCCTTTTAGCTAGCGTTTATGGTTCTCTCCCCTGTATATATAAATATACTTTCTTCACAGGAGTTCAGAGTTCGAATTAAATAAGGCTCTGCAACCAAAGCAGTTTTCCTATGTAATCGTATGAAACTTTCTTTGTAAGGTTTTATAACGTTCATCACTGTGTCTTTATTTGCTGCTTCATCATTGTGATACTTGTAACTTGCCAAGTGAAACTTGTTAATGAAGAGATCTCATGCTCATGGAGGTGTGCAGTGTTTATCATCTATTAAGATCTTATGTGAAGGAATGCATATGTTTTTCCTGGGCTTGGGCTTACTTCTGTCACTGCTCACTACCAATTTTCTCTATTTTGAAAAAATATTTTAAGGGACAAACTGATATGGAAATCATGGGCTTATATCCGAGTTTACTGGTTGATACAGGGCATTGCTAAGATAATGACTTGGTGTTTTGGTTGAGACAGGGCATAGTTAATATAATGACTTGGGTTCAAACTTGAATATTGCTGCAATGTCAACGAACCATAAATGTTCTACCATTCTTAGTCTTTGCCTGTGTAAGTTAGATTGGGTTCAGAATTCTAAATCTACAAGCTAAATGTGGTTAATTTCTTAATAATATGTTTAATCTATTTTCCAATCACTTCACATCACTTCAAGCCAAGCCAAGGAGCATGTATATCTAATTTGTCTAAGCGTGTTTGATCAGGTCACTCAAATCGTTTTGTATCCATCCAAATTTGGTAGATTGAGAATGACCGAAATACCAGTTTACATTGTTTAAATTACAATTTTGAGTATTTAGGTGGATTTAAAGTTCAAAAATTAGTTTGCATCCAACTGAATAATGAGACAATATGCATGCATGACTCTATATCACATCCTCTGAGGAAGGGTGTGTGATAAGGGTGTGTGATAAGGGGCATTCATACTGCCTTGCTTTTCTGAAAAAAATTAGTCCAATGGCACTCATGTTCTATATTCCACCATTTTGGAAAGGGTGGAAAGGGTGTGTGATAAGGGGCTTCATACTGTCTTGCTTTTCTGGAAAAAAAATTTAGTCCAATGACACTTATGTTCTATATTCCACCCTTTTGAAAAGGGTGTGTGATAAGGAGCATTTATACTGCTTTGTTTTTCTGGTAAAAATTGATTCAAGATTATGTAGGATCTATGTGGAAAGTCAAAGTTTCACTCTCTATCAAGAACTTTGCTCATGGAATTTTGCCCCTAAAGTTTTAGATGATTTTAAGATTACTTAAATCATAGAATTTAAAAAAAAAACACAAAAAAAAATTGAATCTTTAATTTATTAAAAAAACCACCTTCACCCAAAATGAGATAATTGCATAATTTACCCTTTGTAATGCCAACGTGGTCAGTTGGCAGAATCACAGCTGCATGATTATGCATTCAAAAATACAATTTAAACCAAAAAAAAAAATGAGATTTTGTCTAGATTTAAATTATCAAATTCCCACCAAACACACTAAAAAATAAAACGATTTAAATTATCAAATTCCCACCAAAAACACTAAAAAATAAAACGTCTAACCAACATCCTTCAGAATTTGTCTCCTATATCATCAAATTGTACCATCTCTGAAATGCTTAATTTGTCTCTATCATTTAAGTTTGGCTGGTGGCTATGCTTTGAAGTTGCTTCAACTTTTTAATCGACCCGTGATAGTGGCTTGTTATATGGTGCACAATTTCAGGAGGGCACACAAGAAAAAAAAAAAAAAAAAAACTGTAGAAATCATAATCCTCATGCCTCACATGCTTTTAAGTACACAAACTTCGTTTCACATTAGCAAATGTCACTTCTTTGTTTTCTTGGTTTTAGAAGTTTTCAATTCTTATAATTTCTAAATATTTATAATTTTTACTAATTATTTTAAAAAAATTATTCAACTTTTTATGATTGATTGATTATTTAAATTTTTAAATATCCAAAATTTCAATAAACAACTCAAACAAAATCCTAATCATTTTTTTTATATTTTAAAGATGGTGTTTAATCATTATTAATTTTGAAAAAGTATTTTTCATGTATTTATTATATGTTATTTTTTAAAAAACAGTTTCAACAATTTAAAAGTGTGAAGATATAATCATTGGTCAGTATGATGGAGATGTTGAGGCAGTTCAGTATGGTAGAGATTGCTAAATATGATGGAGATGTTAAGGCAGACAGTATGGTAGAGATTGCTATGATGGAGATGTTGAGGCAGTCTAATATGGTAGAGATATTGAGGTTTAAAGTATGTAAGTGTGTGATGTTGGAATTATATGTTAAAAATTGGATCTCTTTTGATGCTTGATAGATCCAGGTTTGCTTGATAAATCCAGATTTGATCATCTAATCTTGGTTTAACATGGATAAATCTAGGTTTAACCTATATCTCAGTATGATGGAGATGTTGAGGCAGCCTAGTATGGTAGAGATGTTGAGGCTTAAAGTATGTAAGTGTGTGATGTTGGAATTGCACGTTAAAAATTGGATCTCTCTTGGTGCTTGATAGATCCAAATTTGTTTGATAAATCCAGATTTGATCATCTAATCTTGGTTTAACATGGATAAATCTAGGTTTAACATAGATCTACTATGGTAAAGATAATATGAAAATACATTGTAACCTTTTTCCAGGAAAAAATTAGCCCAATTATATTATCATATAATTTTTACACATCTCAAATTTCATCAAAAGGAGTTTCCTTCTACATTGTAACTTATACTATTTAACTTTTTACCAAAATATTTTCAACAACTTTAAAAAATGATAATATAAAATAATTTGATATAGAAATCTTTTTGTTTGAATTTTTTAGTATATATATATATATATATATATATATATATAATTTACTTTAAAATTGAAATAAAATGATTTATTTAACCTAATTCATATTATATCAGAAACTAAATTGATTATATTTAACTCATTAAAAATTGGCTAAGGTCAAACATTTTATTAGTTGATATTTCAATATTTTATGTTAAACTAAGAACTTTTCTAATTCATATTCTATTAGAAACTAAAATGATTATATTTAACTCATTAAAAATTGGCTAAAATCAAAGATTTTGTTAATTGATATTTCAATATTTTATGTTAAATTAAAAACATTTCTATTTCAATATTTTATGTTAAACTAAAAAAATTTCTAAAGATAATACCTTACCTCTTACTTAAAAAATAAAATTAATATAAAACATAAAGATGTATCTCTTCCACATAGTTGCACAAAATTGTAACCTCCCTATTACTCAGGAAGGCATGTCCCTTTAAACTATCATCTAATAGACAATATCACTTATATTTATAATCACTTCTTTTCATGGCAAGGGAAGGGTTAGAATATTGATGTTAAATGAATTTAAAGCCTAAGTTAGATCTCAAGGCTAGATCAATGATACACATCTAATTTAATGCTAAAATTCTTAAAAAATTTATACTTAAGTAACGAGTTAATAAAAAGGGGATTAAAAGAACTCACATAAGTATAGGGTTATTGTTTTAAAGAGAAGAGAGCGTGATAAGTTTTTTTTTAACAATAGAAAAGAAGAGAGAAGAGATTTGATAATGGTTTTTCACTATAAATTAATGTTTTGTGTTCATTGTGATTTTTGTTATTTATTTGAGTTTCTAACATGATATTAGAGCCTATGGTATATAATCTTTGGTTGAGATTATGTTGATGTGTAGATGATTTAAGTAATTATTTGGGTTATTTTAGGAAAAGATTCAATAGATCTCAAATTTTGTGGTTTCTATCAAAAACTAAAATCTACAATTTTCAGGCCATTCCTAAAAATATATTTGGGCCCTCTTCACATTGCGGATCTCATTCAATCTTCCTAATGCATATTTGAAGTCAAGATTTTGAGTAGTTGTTAAAAATTCAAGTAATCATTTGGGTTAAATTTTAGGAAAGATTCAATGGATTTCAAATTTTGTGGTTTCGATCAATAACTGAAATCTACAGTTTTCATGTCATTCAAAGAACTTATTTGATTAAAATTTCCCAAATAAATTTTGGGTCTTCTTCACATTATAGATCTCATTCAATCTTCCTAATGCATATTTGAAGTCATGATTCTAAGTTGTTAAAAATTTATGGCTCCAACAAGATTAACGACCAAGCTGAGTATTGGAAGCACTTTGTCCTCCCACCACATACCATTATGAACCTTAATATTTTTTTTCAAAATATTTAATCTAAGATTTCTATAAACACATTAATTGACAAATATATTATTTAATAGTATGTCTTCTTGATTCAAGAAGTTGTTTAAAGCATCCTCTCTATGGTCTCCGATATCTATGTTATTACCCATGGCATGGATCTTTTCTCAACTCATCTCATACAAAACTAATTGCTCTAATAGATGTATTGACACCTAAAAACCCATATAAAAAAGAACTTTTTTTCCAATTTAAGTTGTCACGGCCTTAGGGATGGAATTCGCTTGTATTTAACGGTTAAAAAATTCTCCTAATTGTCAACTTTCTTCTTTAAAATCGTCAAAATTGGCATTGGAGTTGTCAAAACCATCAAATTTGATGAGTTGTTTGGTTTTGAAATTCCTACCCTAGTAGCCCTTTCTACCCTTTTTTCACATTTTGTCCTTTGATAAATAAGGAAATAAACTTCTCTTTATTTCTATAAATGAAAATTTTCATAACTTACTTAGTTAATAAGCTTGTTTGGTTCAAAGTTGATTCGGATTATTAATAGGTTCTTAACGAAATGACTGCAGATTATTAATAGGTTCTTAACACAAAATAACATAGATACAATAAAACTGGTTTTCTATTCAATAAGGAAATAAGCTGAAACTATAAAATGCAGCGGAAACAATCTTGCTGGAATGGTGGCGACGTATCTCTGAGAAGAGATGTGACGGCTGCGCTAATTCGCAAGAAGATCATTACAATGAGGCTCTGAAGGCCTTTTTACAATAAAAAAGAATGCCCAAAACCCTAGACATCCAAAAACCTAACCCTAGGAGATGAAGCACCAGAAGTCATGTGGGCCCCGTTTGGGTAAGTTAGTACATCAACTTCCCGGGGTCGTAACTTTTGCATACGATCTCTGTTTAGGCGTATGATAGCTCGTTGGAAAGGTATCGTCGAGGCGATTCATTTTGGGGGCTCAATCATGCCTTCGACTATCATTGAGAAGATCTATCCCGAAAAACCTTCATTTAGGCCCTCAAAATGCCCCTGGAAGTTAAAACTGCTAAAAATAGTAAATTGCCAAAATTGTCAGAAAACTGTTTTTGAGCCAGTTGGAAAAGGTGGGTGGCCACCGATATCCACCTGGATCAATCCTCCCTCGTTAGGAATCAATGGTCTCCATTGCGTTGACTTCCCCCATCAGATAAGGAAAGTTTTGTTGAATTTGGCCCCAAGTGAGCCACTTTCCTTGGTGCAGGAGTTGCCCTGCTTTGACGACTCAATAAAGTTGGATCCTTTGCTGTCGAGTTCCCTTGATATGTGTGTCCACAATCTGATCATTGGATGCCTATTGTATGCAGTCGGGGTTGAGCTCTGTTGGTGTCAACTGCTCTGTTACGTCTGAGGTGTCCAATAATGGTGGGAAATAAGGGCGAAGGAGATCCATGTTGAACACTGGATGCAGGCCAAGGAAAGGAGGAATGTTGAGATCAAAATCATTATCTCCCACAGCCTTGGTGATGGTGTACGAACCATAATGGAGTGGGCGAAGCTTCCGATGGGGTCCTGTAAGGCATTCTTTCTGCAGGTGCAACCAAACTTTGTCGCCTACCTGAAACTTATCTGGCACCCAATGTTGATCATGGCGCTGCTTGTACTTGTCATTGGAATTCTGTAGGATATCCTGAACCTGTTGGCGGATGTGCTGGATCCGCTCAATGAACCGGGTGGGTTTGTCAGCTTCAGTTGGAGCAAGAGATGAGTCAGTCGAGGTGACCGCAAGGGGAAGTGCAACATCTATGGGACCCAATGGTTGGAATCCCAACCCCACCTGAAAGGGGTTGTGGCCGGTTGAGCTATGCAGGGCTCGGTTATAGATATTTTGGAAACAGGGAAGGCTCTCATCCCATGTGCGAGGGTGCTTTGAATTATACATGCGAAGGACATGCACAATCATTCGATTAACGACCTCGGTTTGGCCATCTGTCTGGGGGTGGAAGGTCGTGGATTTGGTGAGTTTGGTGTCCAGAAGTGACCAGAGGCTCGACCAGAATGTCCTGAGAAATCGATTGTCTCGATCTAAGACAATGGTTTTTTGGATTCCAAAATGTACCCAAACTCGTTCAAAGAAGAGCTTGGCAGTGGCCTCTGCTGTGATGTTCTTCTTGCAGGCAACCAGAATCGCCATCGTAGAAAAGCGATCAACAACCACAAAAACATATCCATTTCCTCGCTTAGTGGACGAGAGGCCCGACATGTAGTCCATTGAGATGGATTCCCATGGCCTGTCAGGAGTAGGAAGAGGGGTGTATAGACTCTGTTTCTTAGTGGTCGGTTTGGCAATAGCATAGACAGTGCAGGACCTGATATACTTATTGACCTCCTATCGAAGTTTCGCTAGTAGAAATGTTTATGTAGCATTGTCACTGTCTTTTTGACGCCGAAGTATCCTGCCACCCAACTGTAGTGGGCTTCCCAGATCAGCTTCACTCTCTCTCTTTATGGAACACAGATATGGCCCAGACGACACAACAACCCATCCTGAAGATGGAAATTATCGACAATTGTGTTTGTACCGAACATTTGGTAGGTGGTGGCGAAGTCTGGGTCTGTCTCATAGAGTTGGGGCCTTCCAGAGGTCTCATGGCCGCAAGAGTTTAGCACCATGGTGAGTGTCGTGACTGGAGGTCTACTGAGGCAATCGGTGACACGATTGGTGCTTCATGTTTTATACTTGATGTTGAGGTGGATTTGTTGCAAGTATGTGGACCACTTTTGATGGCGATCATTCTGCAATTTTCCTTGTGTCTGCATGAACTACAGTGGCTTATGATCAATGTGGATGACTGTCTCCTTCCCAAGAATGTAATATCTCCATTGGTTGTAGGCTTGAACAATGGAGTACATTTCTTTGTCATAAGTAGGGCACTTACAGACAACATCTGATAGTGTCTCACTATGATAGGCCACGGGGTGGCCGTGCTGAGTGAGAATGACGCCCACCACATAGTCTGAAGCATTTGTCTCGATCTCAAAGGGCTGCTGCAGGTCTGGTAGTGAAAGTACTGGGGTTGAGCACAAGCTCTGCTTCAAATCGTCGAACGCTTGTTGTTGGGACCGGCCCCACACAAATTTCATCTTACCACCACCCCTGGTTATTTGGCTAAGGGCCCATGCAATATGGGAGAATCCCAACATGAACCTGCGGTGGAAATTGGCAAGGGCTAAGAAGCTCTGAAGCTCAGTGAGTGTGGTTGGGGCTGGCGAATCACAAATGAATTGGATCTTGGATAGATCCACATGTACGCCATGCTGATCAATTATGTAGCCCAGGTAATGGACCCTGTCCATGCTGAAGGAGAATTTTTCCAAGTTGGCATATAGCTTGTGTTGTCACAGGGTGTGCAGAACCTGATGAATATGCTGCAAGTGTTTGGTCCAAGTCTTGCTATAAATGAGAATATCATCCAGATACACCACTACAAAAGTATTGGTGAATGGTCATAGGATATCGTTCATCATCCTCATGAAAGTGGCTGGAGCATTCGTCAAACCAAAGGGCATGACCAACCATTCAAAAAGGCCTTCCTTTGACTTGAAGGTAGTTTTCCATACATCTGTCTGTTCTACCGGGACCTGGTGGTAGCCAGACTTTAGATCAATCTTACTAAAGTATTTGGCCCTCGTGAGTTGATCAAGGAGGTCGTCGATTCGGGGAATCGAGTACCGGTTTCTGACTGTGATTTTATTCAGAGCCCGGTAATCAATGTAGAGTCGCCAGGTTCCATCTTTCTTCTGTACCAACACGATTGGGCTCCCACAAGGTGATGAACTGGGACAGATATGCCCCTTGTGGAGCAGTTCTTGGATCTATTGCTTGATGTCCTCATTCTATAATAGAGAGCGATGATAGACTGGCCCATTGGGTAGCGATGCGTCAGGGGTCAGATCGATGGGGTGCTTGACCTGGCAGTGCAGAGGTGCCTCGATAGGTGAGGAGAAGATATCTAAGTATTCTTTCACGACCTTATCTACTTGCTTTTGTTGTGTGGAGATGTCGGTCGTAGAGACCCTGGATGTGGCTGTGATCTTTTGCTTATTCTGAGAGCAAATCATGAAGAAGACAAACTTCCCCTTTTGAGAGATGACCTTCCTGCATTTCTTAGCAGAGATCAAGGAAATAACACTAGGTGGGATTGCCTCGGGTATCATGTACAATTTCCTATTCAAAGTAATAATAACACTATGAGGCCTAGACTCATATACAACATGACGTTTCCATAAATAAGGTTGGACCAAAAGAACATCACAAACTTCGAGAGGAGCAACATCACACAATACCTCGTCTTTGAAGGGCTTGATGTCGTATGCCAGTCGACACTGTTGGCTGACGTGGAGATCGCTTCCTTGGCAGAGCCATCCAATGGTGTAGGGTTGTGGGTGCAGTGTTGTCGACAGGGCCAGCCGCTTGACGACCTCTGATGATATGAGGTTCTTCTGGCTACCTCTATCCATGATGAAGTGCAGCGGGGTGCCTTTTACCCACATCTGTGAATGGAAGAGGCGTTCTCCTTCTTCTGACTTGTCTGGTTCACCAGTTGGAGCTTGGTGGTAGCAACGGTGGCAATGGGTTCCGCGTCAATGATCTATCTTCCCCTTTCTAGTTCTGGCTCAGAGTCTGAACCCGCATTTGATTCAGAGGCTTTCACTTCGACCACCAGTGACTACTTTGAGTGGCAGTCAACAGTGTTATGCCAAGGGCTCTTATGGAAGTCGCACCACTTCTCGGTATATTTATTTGTCTTTCCGGTGTCCTTCTTTGCTTGCGGCTTGGACTTGCTTTCCTGATACTGTTCTTTGTTTTGTGGGTTGGGGCCTCCCTTTCTTGGCTTTTGTTCTAAGGGGTTCCCAGGCCCAAATTGCCTCATCTTTTGTTTGAGCTTCTACTCAATTTTGACGACATATCGATAGGTCGCGCCCAAGGATGAGATGTCAAAAAAATCCATTTCGGTCTAGATGTATCTATGTAGAGTGCCACGATACTTGAGCATCAGATGTCACTCCGAATATTTGATACCCATCTTGGTGCGCAAGGTATGAAAGATATTCGTGAAATCTGGCACTGCTTGGTCTCTTTCTTGCCACAGTGTGGTCCATTTGGTATACAAGTCATCATAACTTCCGATAGGGTAGTATTTCTCCTTAATAGAATCCATGAAGGAATCCCATTTGGTCGTGACTGTAAATAATGAGGGTCCCTCTGTTTCCTTTTGATCACAGAAATTTTCCCACCAATCTTTGACATGGGGAACGACTTTGAGGAGCGCAAAAGTAATCTTTTCTCTATTCGAAAAGTTATGGACAGAAAAATACCCTTCTAGTAGATTCAACCACTTGTCTACA
>ML788448.1:1381518-1396540 GCA_009831015.1 Picea engelmannii
TCTGAAGGCCTTTTTACAATAAACAAGAATGCCCAAAACCCTAGACATCCAAAAACCTAACCCTAGGAGATGAAGCGCCAAAAGTCATGTGGGCCCCGTTTGGGTAAGTTAGTACATCAACTTCCCGGGGTCATACCTTTTGCATACGATCTCTATTTTAGGCGTATGATAGCCCGTTGGAAAGGTATTTTCAAGGAGATTCATTTTGGGGGCTCAATCATTTCTTCAGCTATCATTGAGAATCTTGATCCCAAAAAACCTTCATTTAGGCCCTCAAAATTCCCCCGGAAGTTAAAACTGCTAAAAATAGTAAATTGCCAAAATTATCAGAAAACTATTTTTTAGCCAGTTGGAAAAGGTGGGTGGCCACCGATATCCACCTAGATAAAAATTATTGGGTTCAATTCATGCATCATTTTAATGTTTTCTTCTTATCCAATACCATTAAACTAAATCAAAATTATTCTCATTCTACATTGTGCTAAAAAAGAAAGTTTTGAGATTTCGCAAGCATTACATTGAAAATCATGCTAAAAAAGAAAGTTTTGAGATTTCACAAGCATTACATTGAAAATCATATAAAGAAATATTTTGCATGGTTAATTAACATCATTGAGTTGTTTTATCAAATTATGTATTTCATAGAAAGTGGTCTTTAAATAGTGCAAAACACCTTTCTTGTGATAATGTTCGTAAAACTCTATGATTTCACCTAAGCTTTGAAACATGACATCAATATGAGATTTTTTCTTGAATGTAAATTAAATAATTTCAATTATAAAATATGGACTTTAAGGACCCAAAAAAAATAATTAGTAGAAATTCATGGAAACTTATAAATGGTCAAGAAAACAAACCTAAAACTAAAAGAACTAAAATTCAAAAGTCAATGGTCTCCCTTCTTCTGTCAACACTGCTCCAATTCTTTGTCCAGGTGCATTACATTTGACTGTGAGTGTTTTACCAAAATCGGGTGTTGCCAATAGTGGTGTAGAAGACATGGCATATTTTAACAGTGGGAATGCCAAGGTATCCTCTTCATTCCATACAGATGAATTTTTATTCAAGAGAGATGTGAGTGGGTCTACAATGCATGCATAATTCTTAGCAAATTTCCAATAATATCCTGTAAGGCCTGAAAATATTCTAAGACTTTTAATGTTCTTAGGAATAGAACATTTTGTAATAACTTAGATATTTTGAGGGTCCACCTTCACCCCTTACCTTGAAACAATATGACCCAATTACTCTACTTCCTGTTTCCCAAAAGAACATTTGGATCTTTTTACATACAATTGATTGTTCTCAAGAATTTGTAGGACTTTATCCACATGTTTAATGTGGTCTTCCCATGATTTTCTATAGATAATTATATCATCAAAGAAAAGAAACACATACTTTCTAAGTTGGGGTCGAAAAATGTTGTTCATAAGGCTTTGAAAAGTAGAAGGAGCATTAGCCAACCCAAAAGGTATGACCAAGAACTCATAGTGCACATCATGAGTTCTAAAAGTTTTTTTGGGAATGTCTTCTTTTCTTAATCTGATCTAGTGGTATCCTGATTTAAGATATAACTTTGTAAAATAAGCCACTCCATGAAGTTCATCCAATAGCTCATCAATATTTGAAATAGGGAATTTATTCTTTATGGTGATTTTGTTTAGATCTCTATAATCAAGACACATCCTCCAAGATTATCTTTCTTCTCACCATCACTACTAGAGCTGAAAATGAACTCTTGCTTGGTTGAATAATACTCAAATCTAGCATGTCTTGTACTATTTTCTCAATCTCCCCGTTTTGATGATTAAGGATATCTATAAGGCCTTTTATTAGGAGGAGTACTCCTAGGTATTAGTTAAATTTGGTGTTCATGATATGGAGGTAACCCTTGAAGAATTTATTAGAATACCCTTTGGTGATTTTCCAAGGTGCATCTTAATTCCTCTAGAATATTTTCATCTTCTTGTTTTACTTTCATAGAATAAATTCTAACCACAACTCCCCTACTACACTTTTTTAGGATCTTTTTCATTCTATGAGAGATAATGACCCAAGAAGGTCTATATTTTAACCCTTTGATTTCATATTTATTTCCTTCCAATTCATATCTCACGAATAATTCATTATAGTTTGTAGAAATTGTACCTAATGTTCTCAACCATTGAATCCCCGTAACAACATTTACTCCTCTAATTGCAATGGAATACATTGGGATTTCTAAGCTATATTTTCCCACACTAAGTTTAATATTGTGGAATTTTCCTACACAAACAATACTCCCTCCATTATAAACCAAAAATGTGTCACTGGATACATAAAACAATTGAGTCTCTCTGTTAATATGTTATCAATGAATTTATGAGTACTGCCTAATTCAATAAGAACTATGACTTTTTTCTTCTTAATGTATCCTGCAACATTAAGGGTTTGAGGCACTCACAAACCTACCAATGCATGAATGTATATTTCACACCTATCATGTTGTGCATAATTTCTAAATCTTTTTCCTACTCTTTTAAGTTCACAAGTTCTTCTTCCTCCCTTAGTATAGATGCCTCCATCTCCTCTTCATCATTATTCTCCAAGGTGAATTTTTTTATTTATTGAAATTTATGCCTTTTGACCATTTTTTATTACAACCAAAGCATAGTCATTTTTCTCTTTTTTCCTTCATTTCCTTTGGTGATATTCGAGTAGGTTAAGGTAGGGTTGCCTTATGAGCCCTAAATTGATCTCTACTTCCTTCATATGTTCCAGTGGTATACTTGTGTATCTATATTATTGGCTTCAATATGAGGTAGGGTTACATTATGAGTCCCAAATCTATCTCTACTTCTTGCATATGTTCCAATGGTAGACTTGTGTGTAGCTCTATTCTTGGCTTGAATATGATGCACAAATTGCATAGCCTCCATAATATTTTCAGGATGTTTTAAGAAAATATCATGTTTAATGTCACCCTTTAATCCATCCATTTAAGCTTCATATGTTCATCACTTATGTTATCCACCCTTGTGGACAACACCTGAAATTATGAATTATAATCGTCAATATAGCCTAAGTGCTTGATTCTTGTCAATTGACTAAAGTAGTCTTTCTCCCAAACTTTTCCATATTGTGTGTCTAAGTCTCTTGTAAATAAACTCCAAGTATAATGATAAGAATGGGGGTTTATTTTTAGTACCCATTGATACCATTGATAGGGTTTCATCTCAAAGTAAAAGGTTTCTATGGAAATCCTTTGCTTATCATCCATGATATTATGAAATTCAAAGTATTTGTCTATTTGGTTCACCCATGTAAAGACTTATGTTCCATCAAACTTATTTAATTCAATCTAGGGAAAGTGGACACCCTTAGGAATCAATCCATAATTAACTCCACTATTAGAGTTAAATCCACCTGAAAAATGATTATTATTTCACACCTAGGGTTTGAGGCACTCATAAACCTACCAATGCATGAATGGATATTTCACACCTATCATGTTGTGCATAATTTCTACATCTTTTTCCTACTCTTTTAAGTTCACAATTTCTTCTTCATCCCTTAGTATAGATGCCTCCATTTCCTCTTCATCATTATTCTCCAAGGTGAATTTTTTTTTTATTGAAATTTATGCCTTTTGACCATTTTTTATTACGACCAAAGCATAGTCCTTTTTCTCTTTTTTCCTTCATTTCCTTTGGTGATATTCAAGTAGGTTGAGGTAGGGTTTCCT
This sequence comes from Picea engelmannii, assembly GCA_009831015.1. Taxonomy (NCBI): domain Eukaryota; kingdom Viridiplantae; phylum Streptophyta; class Pinopsida; order Pinales; family Pinaceae; genus Picea; species Picea engelmannii. The sequence continues at coordinate 1,385,243 of ML788448.1, forward strand.
TATGAGCCCTAAATTGATCTCTAATTCCTTCATATGTTCCAGTGGTATACTTGTGTATCTATATTATTGGCTTCAATATGAGGTAGGGTTACCATATGAGTACCAAATCTATCTCTACTTCTTGCATATGTTCCAATGGTAGACTTGTGTGTAGCTCTATTCTTGGCTTGAATATGATGCACAAATTGCATAGCCTCCATAATATTTTCATGATGTTTTAAGAAAATACCATGTTTAATGTCTTCCTTTAATCCATCCATTTAAGCTTCCAATATATGTTCATCACTTATGTTATCCACCCTTGTGGACAACACCTGAAATTATGAATTATAATCTTCAATATAACCTAAGTGCTTGATTCTTGTCAATTGACTAAAGTAGTCTTTCTCCAAAACTTTTGCATATTGTGTGTCTAAGTCTCTTGTAAATAAACTCCAAGTATAATGATAAGAACGAGGCTTTATTTTTTGTACCCATTGATACCATTGATAGGGTTTCATATCAAAGTAAAAGGTTTCTATGGAAATCCTTTGCTTATCATCCATGATATTATGAAATTCAAAGTATTTCTCTATTTTGTTCACCCATGTAAAGACTTATGTTCCATCAAAGTTATTTAATTCAACCTTGGGAAAGTGGACACCCTTAGGAATCAATCCATAATTAACTCCACTATTAGAGTTAAATCCACCTGAAAAATGATTATTATTTCACACCTAGGGTTTGAGGCACTCACAAACCTACAAATGCATGAATGGATATTTCACAGCTATCATGTTGTGCATAATTTCTACATCTTTTTCCTACTCTTTTAAGTTCACAAGTTCTTCTTCATCCCTTAGTATAGATGCCTCCATTTTCTTTTCATCATTATTCAACAAGGTGAATTTTTTATTTATTGAAATTTATGCCTTTTGACCTTTTTTTATTACAACCAAAGCATAGTCCTTTTTGTCTTTTTTCCTTCATTTCCTTTGGTGATATTCGAGTAGGTTGAGGTAGGGTTGCCTTATGAGCCCTAAATTGATCTCTACTTCATTCATATGTTCCAGTGGTATACTTGTGTATCTATATTATTGGCGTCAATATGAGGTAGGGTTACCTTATGAGTCCCAAATCTATCTCTACTTCTTGCATYTGTTCCAATTGTAGACTTGTGTGTAGCTCTATTCATGGCTTGAATATGATGCACAAATTRCAYAGCCTCCATAATATTTTTAGGATGTTTTAAGAAAATATCATTTTTAATGTATTCCTTTAATMCATCCATTTAAGCTTCCAATATATGTTCATCACTTATGTTATCCACCCTTGTGGACAACACCTGAAATTATGAATTATAATCTTCAATATAACCTAAGTGCTTGATTMTTGTCAATTGACTAAAGTAGTCTTGCTCCCAAACTTTTCCATATTGTGCATTTAAGTCTCTTGTAAATAAACTCYAAGTATAATGATAAGAATGGGGCTTTATTTTTTGTACCCATTGATAYCATTGATAGGGTTTCATATCAAAGTAAAAGGTTTCTATGGAAATCCTTTGCTTATCATCCATGATATTATGAAATTCAAAGTATTTCTCTATTTTGTTCACCCATGTAAAGACTTATGTTCCATCAAAGTTATTTAATTCAACCTTGGGAAAGTGGACACCCTTAGGAATCAATCCATAATTAACTCCACTATTAGAGTTAAATCCACCTGAAAAATGATTATTATTTCACACCTAGGGTTTGATGCACTCACAAACCTACAAATGCATGAATGGATATTTCACAGCTATCATGTTGTGCATAATTTCTACATCTTTTTCCTACTCTTTTAAGTTCACAAGTTCTTCTTCATCCCTTAGTATAGATGCCTCCATTTCCTCTTCGTCATTATTCTCCAAGGTGAATTTTTATTTATTTATTGAAATTTATGCCTTTTGACCATTTTTTATTACAACCAAAGCATAGTCCTTTTTGTCTTTTTTCCTTCATTTCCTTTGGTGATATTCTAGTAGGTTGAGGTAGGGTTGCCTTATGAGCCCTAAATTGATCTCTACTTCCTGCATATGTTCCAGTGGTATACTTGTGTATCTATATTATTGGCTTCAATATGAGGTAGGGTTACCTTATGAGTCACAAATCTATCTCTACCTCTTGCATATGTTCCAATGGTAGACTTGTGTGTAGATCTATTCTTGGCTTGAATATGATGAACATATTGCATAGCATCCATAAAATTTTCAGGATGTTTTAAGAAAATATCATGTTTAATGTCTTCCTTTAATCCATCCATTTAAGCTTCCAATATATGTTCATCGCTTATGTTATCCACCCTTGTGGACAACATCTGAAATTATGAATTATAATCTTCAATATAACCTAAGTGCTTGATTCTTGTCAATTGACTAAAGTAGTCTTGCTCCCAAACTTTTCCATATTGTGCGTCTAAGTCTCTTGTAAATAAACTCCAAGTATAATAATAAGAATGGGGCTTTATTTTTTGTACCCATTGATACCATTGATAGGGATTCATCTCAAAGTAAAAGGTTTCTATGGAAATCCTTTGCTTATCATCCATGATATTATGAAATTCAAAGTATTTCTCTATTTGGTTCACCCATGTAGAGACTTATGTTCCATCAAACTTATTTAATTCAACCTTGGGAAAGTGGACACCATTAGGAATCCATCCATAATTAACTCCACTATTAGAGTTAAATCCACCTGAAAAATGCTTATTATTGGAAGGTTGTTTATCATGAATACTACCTTTATTTTCATGAGTCTCTTTGGTTACAATGTCTCTTTTAGAAAGCCTCCCATCTAGGGTTTGTAATATGGAAATTTTCAATTCATCCATATTGTTTTCCATTTGATCCCTATTTTCATCCATATTATTTTCCATTCGTTCCATATTCTTTTCCATTTGACCCCTATTTTCATCCATCTTATCTTCCATTTGTTCCCTATTTTCATCCATCTTATTTTCCATTTTTCCATATTCTTTTCCATCTCTTGAATTTTCCTTTGAGTGTTTACCACTTCATTAATTTTTATCGACCTATCACTCAAATCATTAAGTTGTTCCTCCAATTTGGATAGATTGTTATGTATCTCCTCATTTTCTTCATGATTTATAGATGAGATTTATGAAGGTTTAATTGGTGTTGTAATTATTTTTGGAGCCATGTGGGATAACAATAATAACACTCCTTTATTTTTTCTTTATCACAAATTTTTAATCACCAAAACATATCTTCCAATAAAAATTTATACCAATTGTAAGTTACGTACCTTTAAAAATTTAGTTGGGAGATTGTCTTTCTAGTTGTCCTTTGTCTTGATGTAACTCTATAATTTTGGTCCTTATAAGTCTAAAATTATAGTCTGTAATACTCATTTGTTTCTTCTATTCAATTCCACAGTTTTGATCAAAATTTGATTTGCCAAGTGAAAGTTATGGTAAATTTACCAAAACTTGTTGATTTTTGGCCCTTTCTAGAGAATGAACTTGTATGGAATGCCATGTGTCCAATATTTCATATCTATTTATGAAAATATTACCTAGAATAATATGGTATATATTATTTTCAAAGAAACTAGAAGCACTCAATTTGGGATTTTTGAACTTTATATACGACACTTCTACCAACAACACCTATTTGAGACTAGTTTTAGGACTATTCAAAAACCCTCACTTCCACATGATATCTCTCAAAAATTGTAATGCAACAATACTTGAAATTTTTACTAGACTTACTTCACTATGTCTCCTCAATAGACTCAAAATTTCACTATCTTAACCATCCCAGGAAAAAATGTTATAGCGAAAATTCAAAGATGACTCGTTTGAAACTGATTTCAGGACTAGTCACAAACCCTCGCTTCCAAAGGATAGATTTCATAAAGTATAAAAAAAAGTACCTAATTTTTTTACCAGACATACTTCACTATGTCTCTATAGTATCCTAAAAATTTCACTATCTAAATCGTCCTAAAAATAAAATTATAGTGTAGATTCCAAGATGCATTGATTGAAGCAGTGAAACCATAGGATCTTATGCTCTGACACCAATTGTCATGAAATAAACTCCAAAAAAATCCAATGAATAACCCACTTCAAGTGGGAAACCTCCTTTTACAATATATTCATTGCACAAGATAAGGTGAGATCCTTATACAAATGATTCTCCTTTATTATAAATAGGAGATAATGTGAGCATGATGTAACTTACCACTAAGTTGACCTAACCATAACTAATAAACTAATAATACATGAGTGTTAGGGCCTTAACATAGGGCCTTAGGGGCCTTAACGGTCAACCCTTCTAATTCACACCTTATAACATTCAATTTGGACAACTCTGAACCTAGACTCCCTTCTCTAGTAACATTCTAGATTCTAGTGACAATTAAAAACATCATCATCCACCAATGCATTGTAGATGAAGGAGAATCTACTTTCATTGTGTCTAAAAACATATGGAAAAAATTGGGCTCTCCTAAGTTTACACCCTCTTCCATCACCTTTTGGGGTTACAATGGCCACCTATATAAACCCGAAGGTCTCTACCAAAATGTCCCTGATGAGTTAGCCATAAAAATTGTATTGGTCAACATTGAGGGAACATATGCACCATTTGGACTACAACATCCTCATAGGATGTAGTTATGTATACATCATGAATATAGTTGCATCTTCATTTTTTTGGACAATGATGTTCCCCTATAACGGAAAGGTCATTACTATCGATCATCTCACTCAACATCAGCCTCGATCTACACCCAAATTGGATAATGTTATACCCACCATCGAGGTTAACCAAGAGTTTCCATCATCCTTGGACATGGGTCCTAGGATCTTTAAAACCTTTTTTCTCTTAGGGACTTATCAAGGTGATCCACCCAATGGTTCATTGATGGGTGTTATATATGCATGAAAAACACACTAAAAACCTTCAATTAAATTTTCAACCCGGGGGAAGTAAACTTAGAGTTGTAGCAAAATATATGCCAAAGGTAGAAGGGCTGGTAGTAGTATAGTATAACTAAGTAAGGGGCTATCTAAAGGATAATCTATTAAAGCGAAGCTATCTAATGAGAAAAACCTACTAAACAACTTGAAACTATGTAACCTAAGTAGTTTTGGGCCAAGGATCGATGGATGGTTCTAAGAAAACAAGTAAAAACCCTAATAAGCAAACTAATTCATAACAATAAGCAAAAGGAACTATTAGGGATAACAATAAGAAAATAACAAAAGAAAACTATTTTAACTTGCCAAACCTAAATTCAATGAGAAACTACCCTATGAGAGCAAGTAAATAAACAAGCAAGCAACTATTCTACTAAAACAAGCAAGCAAAAACAACTAGCTAACCTATTAAAGCAAGTAAACAAAACAACTAACTAACCTATTAAAGCAAGTAAGAAACTAACTGCAATAAGACAACTTCTACTGCAAATAATCTAATAAAAACTTCTCATTGAACAACTATCTACCCTAAGAGGCAAGTGGACTATATTCTTAATTCAAACTTCAAAACTATTTCTAATTCATAAAAGGAAATCTATTTAACTGAAAGCAAAAAATAACTAACAACTAACTTTTGATCTATGATAAACAAACTGCTCTTTAATCTACCAAATCAAAAGACTATCTATCCTACAACAAYGATAAAACTATCTTCTAAGYTATGAAAGCAAGAAACTATATCTTCCGATCTATGAAAGCAGGAAACTATATCTTTTAACCTATGAAAGCAAGAAAACTATCTTTTAACCTATCAAAACAGGAAAACTATCTTTTAACCTATGAAAACTCAAATATAATGTTGGYGGTTGTGTGAATGTCTTTGGTGTCTTATAATATCTCGATGGCACTTGAMAAAAAAATATAATTCAAGCCGTATAAGCTCAATACTAATCTCAATAGCAAAGTGAAAGATATGGATTAAACAATCCAATGAGAATTTAGCCATGACAGAAACAATTGTCAATTACCCTGCATATTCATTTATTAACCATCAACAATATAACGAGATCATAATTGTACTTCTACACTATGTAAGCAAAATTCATACTTAAACTCAAGCATTAACTAAAAATTGTGATTCCATTTTGAATCTAGGAAAGAAAATACATAAAGTGAAACTATACTACATCTATCTTAACAATTCAAAATACGATAAGGAAAATGCTTGAAAACATAATTAAAACATGACATATAAAAAATAAACTAATGCATGTATTGACTAACAACTGGTTAAGAAAATTCTAGAATTAAAAAGACTGAAATTAACCCTATCCATCCACYGAAACCTTGTTTAAAAGAAGCATAAAATACAACTCTGTTCTACTCTGTTTTAATTCTCATTTTAAATCAAATTTCAAAAGCATGAATGAAACACAATCTAACATCTAATGGAACATGGGGTTACTAGATGAATTTGCAAATTTGTCTCTATCTATCAAATCAATGCATATTAACACACACCTCTATACTAACCTGCAAAAGAACCAAACCATTAAGCTACAACAACAAATTATATAGCAAAAGAAAGATAGCGATACATGTACATGAAATGAAAAAGAGAGATGTCTAAGCTATGAAATGTACAAACAACACATGGACAATTACCAGACTGTTGGTGGGCCCCCCAATAGGTTGAGGTTACTTCTCAAATGCACACCATGAACTCAGCAAAATGAATTCACCATTAAAACATAGAAACACAGTTTTATATAACTTCGGCAATGGAAAATGGAAAAAATAAAAGATAGTCACGTTTTTCTCCAATACACTACTCCTATTGCTTCTTAAACTATTGCCTGACCATCCTAGTGGTATTTATAAGTTTACATACCAAGTGGTCGACCACAGGAGGGTCAAACCACTTCTAAATTCGACAATTTACATTAAATGATGCCCCAACTGCTGAAACAGAGAAAGCCAATAATCGCCTTGTTTAACAAAAAAAACTAAGTTGTCGGGAGTTCAATAACTGGAGGGAGAAAGCATGAAAAAAACCCATGTTCCCGATTCGTCCATCACTGGACGCCAATACCATAACCGCCAATTCACCCACAGTTTTTGTGTAGGACGTGGTGATGTACGCAGTGCCGGATCGGGTATTGGATTGAGTACTGGAAGGAGTGTTGGACTGAGTGTCGAAAGCATAAACATGATGCGTTTTTTCCCTGTAACACCAAAAAATGTGAATCAGATCCTTGGAAGCATAAAAACATGATGAATTATACTCAATATTATCATCAAACATGAATCATACGTACCTAGTGTAGATCATACCGTTTTAGCATAAAATTCTTCAAAAAGCTCCTTCAAAACATGAAAAACACATATGTACATTTGGAAAAAAGTGTCTAATAACTGTCATAAATTGATCATATCTCGGTCCCAGCATTAGCCCCACACTTACGATTTTGCAGGTCCCACTGCAAACAAAAAGAAATTACCCCTCGTGACTAGGCTTGTTGAGGGTTGGCTTTGGAAGCTTCTCCTTCTTGCCGTGAAGAATTTTCCTTGTGCCTCTTATGTTGCTTCAGCTGTGCTCTAAGGCTGTGGTTAGATTTGGTCATCTCATCGACCAATCATTGAAGGGAGTTAACCTTTGCTTGGAGGACCACATTATCATGATGAAGGTGTGTGTCTATTGTTTTCCTTTCCTCCAACTGTTGGAGAAGATGATGGTTTTCTTTTTGTAGCTTCTCTATGGTTGGGGCAGAATTGGTGAACTCTGAGGAAGGCTTAGATCCTTTGAGGGATGTGGAAAATCTATCAGTATTAGGATCTAGAGTATGCATGGGTGAAGTAGGATTGATGGGGGATTGGTAAGGAGAGGTAGGTTCTGATTTTGTCTTTCTTAGTGGCTCTAATCCATCTACAGAAACTTCCCTAAGTCTCTTATGAGGGCTCTCAAGATCGGAGGACACTTGGATAGTATCCGAAGTAGGCATGGGTTTTGCATAAGGTTTTATTCTTGTGCTCCGGGTACTCTTTCGAAAGGGTCCTTTACCAAATCGATTGGCTCCCCTCCTATTTGTGGGAAGGATGGGAAAGTCTTGCTGAATTACTTCTTGGAGCTTTTTAGGTGTAGGATCAAGAGAGGTTGAATGCATTGGACAATATGCTTCTTTTGGTCTTTGCTCTTGGTCTTTTTACCCGTTGAGGAAGTAGGGTTATCAACAAGCTTTTTGTATTGTTCCGGAAAAGAGAGGGTTTATACAAGGGGGTTTGGAGTTCTTGGAGAGCGAGGCTTGGATGGAGAGATATTCTTTAGGCTAAGTGGCTTTTTTCTAGTCTTAACTGTCAAGTGAGGGTTTGCAAATTGGTAGATAAAGGCATCCCAAGTTTGCCCTTGTTTCTCTAGTTCATCTAGAACAAGGATTTTTATCAAGCCATGGTGAAAGAGACTGTTGTGGGGGTTAGTCACATTCTTCCTTAGTTGAGAGGACATCTTCTCCAAGCTTTTTAGAAAATAGAAGGGGAAGTTCAAAGGTTTGTTGAACAGAAAATGAGCTAGCAATCTGAAATGACAAGCTTTGAAAGTGGAGTATCTACCTTCGCATGTAATCAACCTCGTGATGATGATGAGAGGGTTGATCAATTCCACATTTATCCACTCCCTAGAATATCCTTTTTCTCCTAAAATGCTCTCGAATTCAGGCTTAAACACCCTATTATAACTTGAGCGTGGCAGTTGGTGGTTTTTGAACCATCTATCTCCCATTCTTGGGATCTTTGTAGCTGCAACAATGGATTCTTCTGAGACTTCAAAGGAAAGAGATCCCACCTGTGTTGTCTTCCCATCGAAACTGAGGGAAAATTGCATGGAGAGGTCGTCATCGTGGCCCTACAAGTTAGACAAAAATGGCCCCCAGCCTGCGCGCAGAAACACCTCTCTGCATTGTGCAAATTCGGGAATGGCAAAGAGACCCACATAGGAAGAGGGTTCGTACCTCCTAGGCATTGTGGCGGAGGAAAAATTCACAAGGCAAGGGCATGATCGAGCCAAGAGATGGCACAAATTGGGCACGGGTCGAACACGATTTGAACAGGGGAAGAAATGGCAGAGGTTAGGCGCGATTTATTAACGCAGGGAAGAGCAAATGGCAAGGGCGAATGGAGATAATGGTTGCCCAACCCGATTTTGAATGCGCCTATAGTGGAGTAGGTTGAACACATGTGCGCACGAGTTGCCATGTGTGGGAAATTCGAATTCAACAACTTGGTTTTGGGGGCAATGTAATGATGCGCAGTTAGATCAATGTTTAAGTCAAACTACTTGGACATTTGATCATGAACATATAAAGTATCTTCAATCAATTGCCTGCAACCAATTCAATTGAATGTAATTGATATCTAGTTACCTGGAATCTAGGACAATTGTTGGTGTGTAATTCATATGGTACTTTGTTCGACACATCATACGACATTTCATACGATACTTCTTACAGTACTTTATATGAAACTTCCGTGTTAAATACAATTTCACCTCTTGTAATGGATATCTGGAAAATGTGAAATGTTTTTGACAATCATAGTGGTTAATGAGCAGAGGCATAATGTGCCATTGTTGTTGATTTTTCCACCATTCTCACTCAATCCTCTTGCATATGACATATAATGTCAAACCTATAATGAACAGGTTATGGCAAGCATAAAACATGTACTGTCAATCCTACAATGCACAACTTGTAATGAAAGATAAACTGATAAAGAGTGGTCTGTTAAGTATATGTTCAGTAATTTATAGCACACAGGAGTTTAGAACTTTAAAAATAAAAATGACTATCAATGTAGTAACTTGTTTCATGGAAATAATACAAAAATTATCACAAAGATCTATTTCTCTAGGAAATGATCATTTGTTAGCTCATGAACCCCTTCCCCACACCTAAGTATTGTGACACCTCACAATCAAAAGTATAGGAAACCAGTCAGTATCCCCCAATAGCCGAAGATTTATAGTATGTCAAGTGTAAAGATAAAATTTCACAGATCGGTTTGACAAGACGGTTAGAAGATGGCCCCACCTATAGGATAATATATCCTATATATAGATAAGAAGAGATAGGCAAGAGAGTTTCAAGATAGACTTAGAGTTATTTCCCAATGGCAAGTTTATGGAGTTCATTAACCTTAGCTTAACCACACATAATTCATATCAACTTTGTTTGCAAGTAATGTCTTACATCAGGACAAGTTTAAATTTATTATTTATTTTTTTCAGATTACCATCCTCGCTAGGTAGAATGCCTTGCTGCCAGCAAGCCTGTTTAGTACTCCGACAGGTTTACCTAGTCATACCACAGGCCGGTACCTGCTGCCAGCAAACCTGTTCAATATCCTGACGAGTTAGCCTCTTAAACCCTTAGAGACTGGCCCTCCATCTTTTAATATTTTAGTATAAGATTTCTTTATGCAAGAAGATGGGGGAACAACTCTGAAAACAACTTTTTTTTTTTTTTTTTTTTAACTGGGATGGTATTTATGTTAGAGGATGAATTTTCGTTATATTGCTTAGTGATTGTCCTGATGTAAGGTGTACTTAAGTGGACGTGGCCTAGCTAAAGATATGATATAATCAAGCTATTTAGTGTGTAGTGGATGGTACCATTGAGAAAGAACAGAAAGGTATCTCTACGCTCAACTTACTTTCTTCTTTTGTAGTTATTGTGATGTTTCCATGACTAGCCATTAATTAGATCTTCTTGTTACTCTTTGATAAAGATACTTGACTTGCTTACTCAAGTTTCTTTAAAAAATTGTATGAGAGACCTCTAGGCTTGATAGTTATGGTGTCACTTCCTTATACAATGGTGAAAAGTTTCAAGAGAAACTGCTTTAGAATGCCTTAAAAAATGAGAATGTTTGAAAAAATATGGCTAATTACAGTAAGTCAATATTCATTTGATTCTTTAGCAGACAAAAAATTCAAGTGTAACAATGTTTAGAAGAAAGATCCTTGAACTGTGTACTCCTGGTGAAATAAATACTTATAGGAATCTCTAGAATTGCCTTATAATCAAAATTCAAAAAATATTTACATATATACAGTAGGAAATTCAGAATTTTTTTCAAGAACAAGGGGGGGCTTCCCCATCTACTAAGGCCAATGCCTCATTAGCTGACATGACCTGTAGAAAATTCTCTCTAGAAATGGGCTTATGATAAAATTTAAGTCTATGTCCATTTACCACAAAGGAGACTTGTCCATCGTCAATTGTTTTAATTTTTACAGCTCCATTGTCATATACAATGTCTACCTCGTAAGGGCCCAACCAC
>ML788448.1:1397319-1408447 GCA_009831015.1 Picea engelmannii
TCTTCCTATGGGGCATGGGTAAAATTGGTCCTACAAAGTCAAGGGCCCATTTTTCGAAGGGTTCTATCATAACTTGGGCATGCAAAGGAATTTCGTCAGCTGACATAGGTCTTCCTATCCTTTGGAAACTATCACAACTTCTCACATACTTGGCAGCATCTTTGAAAATGCTAGGCCAACAGTAACCCGAAAGTAACACCTTATATGTTGTACGTTTGTCATAAAAATGGCCACCACATGGTCCATCATGACAAATTCATAGTATTTCATGTACCTCGTCTTCTTGGACACATATACGAATAATCAAATCAGGACCTGTGCGAAAAATATCATGACCAACCCAAGAGTAATTAACACTCTGTGTAATAATTTTCCACTTTTCATGAGGTGAAAAATGAGACGGTAACTTCCTAGTGGCTAGATAGTTTGCCATATCTTCAAACCATGGAGTATTGATAGAAAGGGAAAAAAGATGCTCATCTGGGAAACTATCATCTACAGGGATATCATCATCCTCATTTTTTATTCGGGAAAGAAAATCATCTACTACATTATCCTTACTAGGTTGGTCAAGCACAGTGATATTAAATTCTTGAAATAACAAAAGCCACCTGGTCACTCGACCATTAGTTATGGGTTTATTCATGAGGAATCTAATGGAGGAATGATAGGTATGTACAAATACTTCATAACCTGTAATGTAATGACGAAATTTTTTAATAGCATGAACAACTGCCAAAAATTCTTTCTCGGTAACTGTATAGTTTAACTCGATCGGGGACAAGTTCTTTCTCACAAAATAAATGGCGTAGGATTGCTAGTCCTCTTTCTGCCCTAATACCCCTCCTATTGCGGTGTTGGAGGCATCAGTGGATATATGAAATGGGAGAGTCCAATTGGGCCCTCTAAGAACTGGTGCCACAGACATCTTAGCTTTCAGGGTTTCAAAGGAAGTTTGACACTGCTCAGTCCAAACAAAATCAACATCTTTTATTAGTAATCCAAACATAGGTGCAACAATCTTTGTAAAATTTTCAATAAACCATCGGTAGTATCTGGCATGTCCAAGAAAAATTCTCACCTATTTCTGAGTCTTGGGGGGTGGAAGTCTAATGATGATCTCAATCTTTGCAGGATCAACTTTTATCCCTTCAGATGAAACATGATGTCCTAGAACCACTCCTTCAGTTAACAACATTTTGCATTTTTCATGACTTAGAGCTAGGTTCATTTCCTGGCATCTGATGAAGATTTTTTCTAAGTTGTCTAAGGCTTCCTGGTAAGTGTTACCATAGACTGTGAAGTCATCCATGTATACCTCCACACAATCATGAATAAGATCGACAAATATCCCTAATACTGCTAGTTGAAATGTGGTAGGAGCATTACATAATCCAAATGGTAAGACTCTATAGGCATAGGTGCCCCAAGGACAAGTAAAGGTATTCTTCTTCTAGTCCTTGGGTGCTATAAGAATCTGATTGTACCCGTTGTACCCATATAGAAAGGAAAAATACTTCTTTTCAGACAAGGTATCTAGAAGTTGGTCAATGAAAGGAAGAGGAAAGTAGTCTTTCAGAGTGGCTTTGTTGAGTTCCCAGAAATCAACAAAAATTCTCCATTTCCCAGCCACCTTCTTTGGAACCACTACAAGCGAGGATACCCACTTACTATCGGAGATGGGATAAATGAATCTGACATTTAACAACTTTTGGATCTCCTGCTTTACTATATCTTTAAGTGTTGGGTTCATCCTTCTCTGGGGTTGCCTAACAGATGTTACTTCCCCTTGGGTATATATGTGATGGATGCATGTGTCGGGGTTTATACCCTTCATGTCAGTGTATTCCCAGGAAAATGCTCCTGATTGTTCTTTAAGGATATCTACTATCTGGTTTTGTTGGTCTGCATCTAGCTCGGAGTTTATATGTAAAAAAATTCCTGGACTAATCTCATAGGGCATAATGTAAGACATGGCATACTCATCTATCTCAAAAATAAAAGATGTCAAAGACAAAATGGATGGGTCTAATTGTTCTTGAAATTATTCCCCAAACATGTACTCAAATTGGGGAAAAGACTGTGGAAAATCCACACATGTGATAGCAGAAATAAACTAGTTTAGCACATTTTCTGTTGTGTGCTCCTGAAGTTCCCATGCATGGTCACTTGGAAATATGGGTTCTTCCTAGTCCTCATTCTCGTATGGACATTCAAGCCACCATATATTCTCCATAATAGGCTGAGCTGGAGGGTAAATGGTGAGCTTATGGATAGAGAGACCATTCAAGATGGTCATTTCCCATTATCTACAACCAATAAATGCATTGGCTGTGGCTAGCCAAGGTCTTCCCAAAATGATGGGATGACCTTTGGCAGGATCCTTTGAGTGAATGACAAGAAAATCTACTAGGTACTCCCATGAGGCTAAAGTAACCATGATATCATCTAAAATTCCTTCAGGTAAAACCCTAGTTTTATCTGCTAATTCCAAAATGGTTGGGGTAGGCCGAAGAAGAGGTTGTAACTGTAATTGTTCCAAGGTAGTAGTGGTCATAACATTGATGGCTACCCCTAGGTCTATGAGAGTGTTTCCAATGGAAACCTCATTAATAGTTATAGTCACTACGAGGTTTACTAGGTTCCCATACTTTGCTAGTTTTGGTTGCTCTGATATGTACTCAGAAAGTCCTCCCACCAAATGTACTATAGGGGGGTCCTTTTGCTTCCTACCTATCTTCTTAATGCATAATTCTTTGACTACCTTACTGTAGATTGGAATGTCTTTAATGGCTTGAAGCAGGGGAATCTTGACACAAATATTTTTCAATTCATTCAAAATGTCAAATTTTGGTCGCGTGGTAGGTTTCTTGATTGCCAATCGGTCTGGATAAGGAGGGACCTTCGTAATTTGTGAAGGTTCATTTTGGGGAAGCTTGGGTTCTTGGTTTTTCAGGATAATAACATCTTCCCACCTAGTGTCATTCGCGAGTTGTTTAGTGGTTTCTTCTTCTTCTTCTTCCTGGATGACTACTAAAGGTATCTTCCTATCCAAAATTTTTCTCGATCTGAGTTGAATTTCTTGTAATGGAACAGGAGTAATAACATATGTCAGGAAGGCCTGCATCTCAACATTGGGAAGAGGTTGAGGGGGCCTATTATTGGGATTTGGTACTGGTTTTTCCGGTAATAGTGTTGGTCTCGTGGAGCTTGCATTTTGATATTGTAGCGGTTGTTGTTGTGGAATAAGAGGTAAAGGTGGTGGGACAAAACCTGACAGAAGTTGTGGAGTGTTCAGTGGGAACTGAAGATAATGATGGTTGGACGTAGGGATAGGTGGAGCTTGAGGGTTTCCTTGGTTATGTCCTCCCCTCCATCCTTGAAACCAAAGATGTTGGTACTGAGTAGACCAGTTTTTCCAACCTGGTGAGTTCCACTGTTGTTGTTGTTGATAATAGGGTGGAACTTGAGATTGTAGATCTGGGTATGTGGGTTGGTTCCTAGGCTGCCATGGCTTCCTAGGTGCATAAGAAGACTCCCCAAGATCTCCACTCTTATAGATGGCTAATAAAATGGGCAATGATGGACATGTTTTAGTCACATGGTCTTATGTACAAAAGCCACAAACTGAAATGTTATCTAATGGGCATTCCCTTCAGGAATGCTTCCTCCTACATCTTGGGCAATATATGCTCATTGTTGCATTTTCCTCCTCCTCTTTATTTTTTATTTTTAGGGTGTCCAAGTGGGAACCTATTGTGCTTAAGATATATGTTTTGAAGTTTTCTAAGAGGTTCCCTATCTCTTCTCTCGTAATACCACTTGAACTAATTGGTTTTAAGCTTCTATTGTAAGGGTCACAAACATTCTTTCCTATTTTGGCTCTACTCCTTGAGTAATTTTTACACATTTCACATATTTCAGAAAATGGTTTATGGGAGATGTCACCTGATTCCATCAGGCTAAGCATATCTAGATATTCTTCTAAAATTACCTTAAGGAAAAGAGCCCTAATTTCATCCTGTGGGAGGTCATGGTATTTTGACTTCTGGGAGATATAACCAAATCTTTCCATATAATCTTCGAGGGTCTCGTCTTCTAACTGTTGGATTTTAAAGATGTCATTATGAGACTCTTTGGTCTTGCAGTAGTCTTGGTACTTCTTAAGAAAGATGTCTTTCATGGCTTCCCAAGACCTAATACTGGATTCTCCCAACCCCATGAACCATCTTTGTGTAGAGTCTTTGAGGGTGGCAGAAAAGAGTTTTAGTTTTTGGGCATCTTGTACGTAGTTGTAGCTCCTACACAAGATGTCAAATTCAAATAGGAAGGTGTCTAGATATTCATTGTTTTTACCATAAAAGGTAGGCAATGTTGAGAGAGGAATATTCTTCATGTTGACATTTGGAGTGGTGTCTAGAATTGAAAAACCGAAAGTAGTTTTGGTTTGGTTTCCAGTTTCTTCTTCCTCCCCGTGTCTTACATTGTTATGGTCCTCCTGATCATCCATATTGGCTTGGTTTCCATAAAGAGAGTACCTCGATGGTTTTATCTTTGAAGAGAACAAGGTTTCCCTTTGATGGAAAGGTCTTCCTATGGATTGGATGTCTGGGAATCTACTTGAGCCGGTTGAGACTATTGGTGCCAAAGTTTCTGTGTCAGTTTGAGAGATAATTACATTGGCCGAACTACCAAACAAAATATTCACCTGTTCAAGGTCTATGATGTCTTCAAAATTAGGATCTCCTGGTGGTGGTGTAAAAGTAAAGGTTGTATTGTTTGGTTCTGTGGAAGGCTCGAGTGGTCTTGCCTCCTATCCTAATATGATTGTGGCTTCAATTTCTTGTTCTATAGTTCTCCCTGTGTTAGTCTCTTCAGAGACTACCTTAGCTCTTTGAGTTGAGCTAGATCCTATTTTTTGGTATCGGTTTATGGATTTTATAAGTGGAATGTCCCTTCCCCCAAAAAGGTCGGAAGGAACCTTGGTTGAAAGGTCTAATTTAGATTTAATGTATCTACCTTTTGGATCTCTAGGTCTATTCATGAAATAAAGCAAAAAGAAAAGAAAAAACTACCATTTGGTTTCTAGGTTTATTCATGAAAGTAAACAAAAATAAAAAAGAAAAACTACCATTGGGTTTGGGGGAGCCTGCAATAGCAGGTGCGCAAGTTCTTACCTCTCGTCTTAAAGTTCCCCCGCCACCAATCTAATGCTAAGGTCTAGGAATGATTTATTTACTAACTACTTCCTACCTTGAGACAACTCCTCGACAGCGGTGCCAAAAATGATGGGTGTTATATATGGACTAAACACACACTAAAAACCCTCAATTAAATTGTCAACCTGGCGTAAGTAAACTTAGATTTGTAGCAAAATATATGCCAAAGGTAGAAGGGTTGGTAGTAGTATAGTCTAACTAAGGAAGGGGCTATCTAAAGGCTAATATATTCAAGCGAAGCTATCTAATGAGCAAACCCTACTAAACAACTTGAAACTATGTAACCTAAGTACTTTTGGGCCAAGGATCGATGGATAGTTCTAAGAAGACAAGTAAAAACCCTACTAAGAAAACTAATTCATAACAATAAACAAAACCAACTATTAGGCATAACAATAAGCAAATAACAAAAGCAAACTATTTTAACTTGCCAACCTAAATTCAATGAGCAACTACCCTATGAGAGCAAGTAAATAAACAAGAAAGCAACTATTCTACTAAAACAAGCA
Source organism: Picea engelmannii (assembly GCA_009831015.1). NCBI lineage: Eukaryota > Viridiplantae > Streptophyta > Pinopsida > Pinales > Pinaceae > Picea > Picea engelmannii. The sequence goes on from ML788448.1 coordinate 1,403,048, forward strand.
AGCAAAAACAACTAGCTAACCTATTAAAGCAAGTAAACAAAACAACTAACTAACCTATTAAAGCAAGTAAACAACTAATTGCTCTAAGACAACTTCTACTGCAAATAATCTAATAAAAACTTCTCATTGAACAACTATCTAGCTTAAGAGGCAAGTGAACTATATTCTTAATTCAAACTTCAAAACTATTTCTAATTCATAAAAGGAAATCTATTTAACTGAAAGCAAGAAAGAACTAACAACTAACTTTTGATCTATGATAAACAAACTACTCTTTAATCTACCAAAGCAAAAGACTATCTATCCTACAACAGCAATAAAACTATCTTCTAAGCTATGAAAACAAGAAACTATATCTTATGATCTATGAAAGCAGGAAACTATATCTTTTAACCTATGAAAGCAAGAAAACTATCTTTTAACCTATCAAAACAGGAAAACTATCTTTTAACCTATGAAAACTCAAATATAATGTTGGTGGTTGTGTGAATGTCTTTAGTGTCTTATAATATCTCGATGGCACTTGACAACAAAAGATAATTCAAGCGGTATAAGCTCAATACTGATCTCAATAGCAAAGCGAAAGGTATGGATTAAACAATCCAATGAGAATTTAGCCATGACAGAAACAATCGTCAACTACCCTGCATATTCATTTATTAACCATCAACAATATAACGAGATCATAATTGTACTTCTACACTATGTAAGCAAAATTCATACTTAAACTCAAGCATTAACTAAAAATTGTAATTGCAATTTAACTCTAAGAAAGAAAATACTTAAAGTGAAACTATACTACATCTATCTTAACAATTCAAAATACGATAAGGAAAATGCTTGAAAACATAATTAAAACATGACATATAAAAAGTAAACTAATGCATGTGTTGACTAACAATTGGTTAAGCAAATTCTACAATTAAAAAGACTGAAATTAACCCTATCCATCCATTGAAACCTTGTTTAAAAGAAGCATAAAATACAACTTTGTTCTACTCTGTTTTAATTCTCATTTTAAATCAAATTTCAAAAGCATGAATGAAACACAATCTAACATCTAACGGCACACGGGGTTAGTAGATGAATTTTCAAATTCATCTCTGTCTATCAAATCAATTCATATTAACACATGCCTTTATACTAACCTGAAAAAGAACCAAACCATTAAGCTACATCAACAAATTATATAGCAAAAGAAAGATAGCGATACATGTACAGGAAATGAAAAAGAGAGATGTCTAAGCTATGAAATGTACAAACAACACATGGGCAGTTACCATACTGTTGGTGGGCCCCCCAGCAGGTCTTGGTTACTTCTCAAACGCACACCACGAGCTCAACAAAATGAATTCACCATTAAAACACAGAAACACAATTTTATATAACTTCGGCAATGGAAAATGGAAAAAATAAAAGAGAGTCATGTTTTTCTCCAATACACTACTCATATATCTTCTTAAACTATTGTCTGACCATCCTAGTGGTATTTATAAATTTACAGACCAAGTGGTCGACCACAGGAGGTTCGAACCACTTCTAAATTTGGCAATTTACATTAAATGATGCCCCAACTGCTGAAACAGAGAGAGCCAATAATCTCCACGTTTAACAACCAAAACTGAGTTGTTGAGAGTTCAGTAGCTGGAGGGGGCAAGCATGAACAAAACCCACGTTCTCGATTCGCCCATCACTGGCCGCCAATACCATAACCACCAATTCGCCCACCGTTTTTGTGCAGGACGCGGTGCTGGATGCAGTGTCGGATCGAGTGCTAGAAGGAGTGTCAGACTGAGTGCAGGAAGCAGAAACGTGATGTGTTTTTTCCCTGTAACACTAAAAAATGTGAATCAAATCCTTGGAAGCATAAAAACATGATGAATTATACTCAGTATTATCATCAAACACGAATCATACGTACCTAGTGTAGATCATATCGTTTTATCATAAAATTCTTCAAAAAGCTCCTTCAAAACATGAAAAAAACATATGTACATTTGACAAAAAGTGTCTGATAACTGTCATAAATTGATCATACCTCGAGCCCAACATTCATCAATAGATTTAGCTTGGGTTTGTACTATCACTTCAATCACAACAGAACAAGATTCCCCTTCATTTTTCCTGGGATCATCATCCACATATGAACAAACTCTTGTCATGCAGACAACACCCCACCCTATCACTTATATCACCCTTTTCTACCCACCAATAGGATTTATGGCATATCTAGTGATAGCCACAATAACTCTCTCAAACCTTGTTTTGGGAATACCTATGTGGTACCTTGAACCTCCAACTATAGCCCTAGTACATACACCATCTCCCCCCATTGTTGTACAAATTATGGAAGCTCCTATCAACTCCTATCAACCCCCTATCACCTCAATGTCGATAGAGTCTGATAAAATAGTTGGGGGAAAGAATAATCCAGTTAGGGGCAAGAAAAATAATGCAGGGGTGAACCCAACAAGCCACTCCTCATGTTCATTTTCCTTGTTCCCTTTTTGATTCCCCAAGTCATGTCACAAACCTTTTCCCGATGCTTCCAGAACTCAAGAACCTTCTACACCCATGCCACGCACCATTACTACCCACCCTCACTACTATGGGAACAACCCCATCTCCCACCACCATAATCAACAAGACTTTACGCACAAATCACCCTTGTGAAATATGGTCAACATACGAGCATTACACTCATCACTATCTAGATTTGTCACAATTTCGAGCTACATTGGTTTCAGTTCATCAAACAACTATACTAGTTCAATCCACCATCCCAACACCATATCTGCCACAACCGTTACCCACACATGAACCCAAACCTTCCAATATTTACTATGTTTCCACCTCAGTGAACTAGCATAATAGTTTGCCATATTTTCTCTGTGGTAAATATGACAATTTCACTCATTAGTGCCCCAAGATAATTGCATCTAGTATCCTCTATAAGGATGAGTTTGCATGGATTCATGAATATTCCCCCCTTTTAGATAGACCCAACATCGCAATTCCCACATTGACCTCGTCTCCCTGTACCCATCACAAGAGGGTCATTACTCCTACCCCCCAAACTCTCTGGTCCATCCTCAACATAGGATTTCACCCCCTGCCCCACCAAATTCCCCAGAAAGTCCTCAACATGAAATCTCTCCTCCCCCTAGAGAGTATGACACACGCGAGAGAATACACATTTGCTATATTTCTTTAGTTTTTGAACCTATATCTAGAAGTGACCCCCTATTTCTTTTGGATACAAACATATTCCATTGACCTATATGTACGACTAGATTTTCCCATGCACTATATTCCTCCTCTATATGTGCAACTTCTACATCGACCAGCTCCCCAACACCTACCTATGTGTCACACCCACATCATGTCCATGGCACCCAAATGCCAATTCACCTAGTTCATGCTTCCACATATGTTTTTCAATCATATGAGGACATCTTAAAAGAAACAATGGCTCCATACTTCCCATGGGATGTGATGCATCATCGTTCCTTCTTCCTCCTTCAAGACACATTTCAACCCACCATACTCCCGATGCTTACATGGTTGAAACAAGGAACTTCATTCTCCATGGTAATTTTGATTAGTTTAAGAACCCTATCCCAACCCCATATGCCTTTGAAGAAGGTAACATGACCAATATCTCTCTCACTATTAAAGTGTTCATTTCATTCAAACCAAGGGTTACAAAGGATATCCTCCTTGGAGAAACATGTTCCCCTAAGGATATAGTTGCGTATAAATATCTATTTCAAGAGTTTCTTGACATCTTCACCTGGCCTTTCATTAATATGCCTAGATTGGATCCTACCATAATTGAACATTGTATTGATAGTTCGTGGTGAAGAGGACATCCATTCAGTCCAATTCCAATTTCAGGGTTTCAGATTTTTTCTTCAAGAGGGTTTTTGAGATTATTTCAGAAAAGTGATTCTTCCCACTTGGCACGAATTGGTAGAGGTAATCTCTGCAAGGAGAAAACCCTCTTCTCTATTATTCGACTTGCCCATTGGAGCTTCAGTTCTAGTTTCATCTTCAACATTCTAGTGGAGAGGTTGTGGCATTGTTCCAGGGACCCTATCCTTGATCCAGAGATCGAGTTTAGTGAATAATCATCTTATTGAGGGTCGAATATTTGTTATCTCTAGAAGAGATATCTCGAGAGCGACTTGGACACCCATTCGGGAAAATATTCCAGTTATTCTGGGCGCTATTTCAGTGTTATTAGGGTCAAGTCTTTTGCTGTAGAAGGAGCGAAGCGAACCCATTGAAAAGTTCGTGTTTTTTTTCTTTTCTTTATCCAAGCTGGGTGCTTCTCTATTTCCTTGAAGATTTGTATGGCTTGTGGTTGAATTCTTGAAGTGGGGAATCAATATTTCCACTACTGGTTCATAAAGTCTCCTTGTGTGGTGCCATTCTCCTGAACTAGGCGTATCTCTTGGCACAAAAACTGAGATAAACTGCTGCTTCTTGAAGGTCGAGTGATATATCTAATCTGGCGTATTTCCAATTCCTTGGTGGTCTATATTTAGTATGTCCTGGCTGAGATTCTCTTTTTATGTGGGACGAGTCTCTATATCTGAAAGAGTCTTCTTCGGTGGGTGACTTCATTATTGCTGAGTGGAGAACTATTCCTCTCTAGTTGGGGCGCTGCTTTGTAAATCATAAGCTTATATGAAGGAATTGAACCACCATTCCGAGGAAGAAATCGCACTATTTCTAAGAGAAATCATGCTACTGTTTTCACTCACCTATATGCTGAGTCCAGGCCCTAGATTTGGACGATAACATTGTTGTTGGACTGCACACCAGGTTCGAGTTTCAACTGGGAAATGCACCAATGTTGGGAAAGAGTGTTTTGTTCAAGCTCGAGTAGGTTCAGTAGAAATTGAGGGCGAATACATTCCTCTTGGGCGCTGAAGTTTCTGTTGTATTTATTTTTACAACTATATTCTCAGGTTCCTATTTCTCTGTTTAGTAAATTTTCATTGGGCTTATTTACAGTGAACTCATTAATCATCCCCATAATTAATATATACCTCAGAAATGAGTTTATTCCAGTTGCAATAAAATATATCGGAGTTATATTATCAAGTTGTTATCTCTGTTATCCATTGTTGTTCCAAAAGAGTTTTCGGCAATTGTATTGTGAAGTAATCAAACTGTTTGACAAAGGAGCATTTGAAAAAACTTCGACAAATTTATTAGTGGGGATATCTCAAGTTGGTCATGGTAGTATACACATATAAAAATTGCACCTACAACAATTTGAACACAAACTGTTTGAATAAACACCCCAGAACATAAATCAGAAAATTGTTGGAAATTTTGAGGTTTTTCCAAATGGGAACGCTAGTTAATTATGGGAGGGCCGAGTTATGC
>ML788449.1:0-25912 GCA_009831015.1 Picea engelmannii
CTCTTAATAGACATATTTAGTATAAATAAGGGTCGAGGGTATGAAAACCCTAGCTTGGAGATTATTGTAACAGAGTGTTGCTCGACTGGAGGTTGCCCCCTCGAAGAGGCCTGTGAAAAATTCTTTCTGAATCAAAGTGCTATTTCTATTACTATTCTTATATCATTTCTGTGTATTGTGAAGATTATGTTAGATATTTTACTGTTATTCTGCCATTTCTAGCATTTTATTTCTGTTCTGCATATTTTATATATCTGGTATCTTGCAAAGTATACATAATGAATGGGTCCCAAAAACAGAGGCCATGTTAGGTACCCATGAACACTACAACTAATGAACACTAGAATAAAGTGTGGAAAGAGGGAAAACCTCATGGGAAACCCCCCCCCCCCACTCAAAATATAATGTATCAAAAGAGGAGAAAGATAGTTTCTAAGAAACTATGTCCTTCACTCCAAGATGATCACATAGAGAGTGAAACTTCTGCCCAGTGAAAGTATTGGTGAAGATGTCAACAATGTGTTCAGAGGAAGGAAAAAATTGTAGGTCGATGATCCTATCGCGAACTAGATCTCTGATGTAGTGCATATGGATCTCGATATGCTTTGTCTGCTACCGTTGCACTTGGTCTCTGCAAAACTTGAGAGTACTTTGGTTGTCACACCAAATGACATTTGGTCTGTGGAATGGAATTCCCAACTCTATAAGGAAGTTCTGTAGCCACAATGTTTGGATGGTAATGTTAACTACTCCTCTGTACTCGACCAACCTGATAGAATCCAATTGTTCTACTTGAGAAAAAGTCTCATAATAATCGTTCTCGTGTATCTGCTGAAATCCCTTGGCAACCAGTCTTTCCTTGTGTTTTCTCACATGTCCCTCTGCTTCCTTTTTGGTCATGTAGACCCATCTACATTCGAAAAGATTCATATTTGAAGGAAACGAAACCAGATCCCAAGTCTGGTTCTTGAGGAGATAGTTGTACTCCTCCTACATGGATTCTGTTGAACACATCACCCACACTAAGAATGGGGGGGGTGGGGGGGTTGAATTAGTGTGTGGACTTTTATAACTTTTCTTCTTGCAAGTTAGTAGTTAAAAGATAATTGTACAGATTAAGAACAATCAAACCATGATCACAATAGACACAAGAGATACCATATGTTTATGTAAGCTTTTGTATAATTGATATGTATATATATGTGAATATAGTAATATGAATTTTCCTAGCACCAACTATTTTTTATCAGCACCAACTGAAGTAAGGAGCACCAACTCCTCAGAGAGCACCAACTCTCAAGCAAGACCCAACTTGCTGATAGAACGCAGTCTATCCAACTAGACTTCATATTGTAATTCAACTCTAGTAGCAGTGATCCATTATTGAATCAAATCTATTTCATGATCATAGGTATACCATAAATGCTCATCACCGTACTTCATCTTCTATCTGAAATTCATGTCTTCTTCTCTTTATCTTTCCTCTGATATCTGCGCCTTCTTCACTTCTTCTTCCCTCTTATATTCACACGGACCTCAGGTCCGCATCCCCTTCATTTTTCTCCATAGGCCGCTCTTTCTCAGTGAGCCTATATTTTCCACAAGCCCGTATTCTTCACCAAGCACACCATCTAGTGAACCAATCATGGTTGTATTTATAGTTTCTTATGCTTAAAAATTGTTTAAGTTATTGGGCCGACTTGTGCAATAAGTTATAACTAACTTGTTCATTTACAACAACTTTTGGGACCACCAGAGATCATCATTCCAGGTCTTCAACTTTACACCTGGTATCCCCTTTACTTTAATAAATCGATCACAGGTATGGATCGATTTCCTTCATCTTTGTGATTACGGAAATCAACGCTTCCTTCAATCCATGTTCATATGATCATTGGCGTAGAGCCACATGCTTATCAATTTGAGCGACACATTACATTCCGCCTTTCAAATCTCTTTACCATATGACCAATGGCGTTATTCAGACGTTAGGTGAGACGAGTGCTTGAACGCTTATCAATTCAATGGTCATGATTCAATATCCCGATGAGATGGACGATTGTTGGGACTTCGGGATTTCTCCCTTCGGGTCTTCGAGACTTTGCAACCTTTCAATTCTCCTGAAGCAGATTTTTCTGAACAGATCGAACGGTTCTCATTTATATAATGGAACCAGATCAATGGTCATATTCGATCCTTACATATATCCTTTCATTGCTTAATCCGACAGCCATAACTTAATCAAGCATTGATATGGATGGCCACCATTTACTTCAGGGCTTCGACTATTATACTTACACTATCCTTCCACTGTATTTTGATCAACAGTTGAGAGTGCATCCGAAGTATTCTTCAGATTGGACGACCCATGTCCACTTCGGGACATCGACATTCGAGACTTTAGGACTTTGGGCAAGTGCTAGTGGTAAAAATCCTGAAGTAAAAACTTCTGTAGTGACGTAACTTGCTTACATGTCATGAGATGAGTAGCTGTCATGTGTCACTCAGATTCGTGATTTTCACGTACTTGAAATGTCGATTCAATTTGACACTTGTCATTATCTGATTGCGCCATGTGTCCTTGCTGACGTAGTCTTGCTGACATGGATCTCCTCATGTGGCACATGTTCTTCTCCTGGATCTAACGGTTGTCCTAACTCCTGATGTATCTTAGATCGACAACTGAGAGCGACTTCGGACCTTCTTCCTTCGGGACTTTGAGACTTTTGACATTTGTTGGTGGTGAAAACTCCCGAAGTAAGTCTCCCAGAGTGACGTAACTTATTGACGTCACGTGTTGACATGGCATGAGCCAATTTACTCTTGACACTTGTCATCATCTGATTATGCCATGTGTATTTACTGATGTGGTCTGCCACATGTCCTTGTTGACGTGGACTGCCACATGTCCTTGTAGACGTAGTCTATTGACATGGTATTCCACATGTCCTTGTAGACGTGGTCTTCCACATGTCCTTGTAGACGTGGTCTGCCACGTGGTCTGTTGACGTGGTCTGTCGATGTGTCCTTGTAGTCGTGGTCTACTGACGTGGTCTACCACATGTCCTTGTTGACGTGGTCTCCTGACCAACAAACTTGATCCAATGATCATCGTATTTCCTCCAAATCCGATGGTCCTTATTCATTTCAGATTTCCGACTCTCCGGGCTTCGGGTCTTTCAAATCTCAAACTGAAAAATCTTGAAGTGAGATTTTTTCGGAGTGTAACCTCCTCATATCTTTAGACCTGAACTAAATGTTGTTCTCCAATCATGTTCTCATATCAATGGCTTGATCTATCTATGGTGTTTTTCTTCTATCTTATCTTGTCCTTCCACTTAGACTGATCCAACGGCTGACGAAAATTTGCATAAATGAGATCTCAGATCTTTTACCTCGCTTATCCTATCCTTCCACTTGAAAATGATTCGATGACTGATGCGTATTCGGATAATCGAATTCTCAAGCATTTTGCCTTTCTTATCCTATCCTTCCACTTAAAGTGATCCAACGAGCGTGAAGACTCTCGAAGAAGATCAACGTGCAAGGATGATTGTAGAACCACAACTTGCGAGTGGTTTAACTTTTCACCCGAGCTCTGCAATTTGAAGTTGTGTGTTGTTGTTGAGTCAACCATAATCATTAATCTTCGAAGCTATAAGATCTGATAGTCCTGACTAATTGTGAGATTGGAACTAGCGCGATATTTAATTCTCCTTTTGATCTCCACAATCTATCCCTGCTGTTGATTTGGAGATTGCACATCCGACGGTCACAAATCAATTCGACTTAATCTGATCGTTTATTGGATGAACCACAATCGTCGATATTCAAGTCTATGAGATCTGAGGATCTAGACCAATTGCGGGATTAGAACTAGTGAGTTGTTTAATTCTCCTTCCGATCTCCGCAATCTATCTCTGTCATTGATCTGGTGATTTCACATCCGACGGTCACAACTCAGTCCAACTTAATCTAATCGTTTGTTAGATCAACCACAATCGTCGATATTTGGTTTTATGAGATTTGACGATCTAGACCAATTGCGGGATTAGAACTAGCGAGTTGTTTAATTCTTCTTTCGATCTCTGCAATTCATCCCCGTCATTGATCTGGCTTGCATATCTGACGGTTACGATCCTCCAATGGTCCTCAAGCCCACAGTCACTCATATGATCGACATCCATAATATTAGACGATCAACACAGTCAATTTCTTGATTAGACGACTGTTGAGGCTTCTCACCCTGATCTTACGCTTTTCCTTCCAAGCTTTGATCTCTGCACACTGTTTGCTCCTCCTCCTGAGCTTACGCTTTTGATTCCGAGCTTTGATCTTTGCATACTGTTTGCTCCTCCTCCTGATATTATGCTTCCTTCTGAGCTCTTTGATGTCTGCATACTGTTCGCTCCTCCTCCTGAGATTAAGCTTCCTATCTCTTCATACTATTTGACATTTTCTGCTAATTGATATACTGTTGACATCAATGACAATCTCATCTATGGTAAATCACAATGATAATTCATCATAACAACAAAAAATCACATAGACTATTGACATCAATGACAATATGTCCAACAATATCCCCCTTTGTCATTGAGGGAAATCCACTAACTTCATATACAAAACTCCACCTGTGATGATTCTTTCCTCTTATGAAGTTTCTCTCCCCCTTTGACATCAATGGAAAAGGGTTTTTCCTCCTGTGTAAATCTCTGTATGTTACTGAACAAAATATGACCTTGGGTAACTCTTCCTACATTCATCCTTTTCTTGTCATAATTGAATGAATCCCCCTGTCATTCTTCTCTCTTTGCTTCTGACTATTCTCCCCCTTTGTTTCTAAAAGGGTATCTTTTTCTGACATGTGTTCTCCTCTTGTTATCTCTACAAGATGTCATGTACATCATTTTGTACATCAGAATGTTGTTTTGCGGATGTTGCTTTCCTACTGGAGCACTGTGTAATTATAGCTCATATTATTCAAAGAACCCTTGGATATGCCCATTGATTCTCAATGATCTCTAACCAGATGTATCCATCTTTATCCAAGATGCTTCTTTACTGTACATTGCTCTAAAGTTGTCTGAGAAATTTTATACTATGCTTGTCACATGACTGCAATTCTTTTTGCAACAATTAACTTCACTCTTGTTCACTTGTTCAGTCTTTTCTATCCACATCTGTGAATGTCCTAATTTCTTGAACTTTGTTCTCTGATCTTCTAATACTGCAAAGTCATTTTTCTTCCATGTTTCATTTACTCTTTTTGTCGTATTGTATGAAGCATTTCTCATTGACTGTTTTCTTAAGTTCCAACAGTTATGGGCTTTGTGGCCATATCCACCACAACTGTAGCATCTCATAGTGTAACAATGTGTAGAAATATGTCCAATATGATTGCAGTTCCAATATCTTATACTGTTGTTGAACCTACCAAAACGTTTTCTTCCATGATGCCTATAATCCAGGGCTTTATGACCATATTCATTACAACAAAAAAAATAATCGTTAAAAACACTCTCATCCCTTCTTTGGTTCATCCATGAAGGTGTCTCTCTTATGAACTTGCTTTGAGGTATATGAGTAGCTTCTGGATGTCTTCCTTGATCTGATCTTCTAAATTTTGTAGTGTTGCTTTTATTTCTTGAACGTGAAGAACCTGAGTCATACCCGTTTTCACTTTTTACAAATGAAGGAGTTGTGTCAGACCTGTCTTCATCCTTTAAAAATGAAGGACCTGTGTTAGACCTATTTTTACCTTTTACAAATGAAGGACCTGCATCAAGTTTCTTAGGAGTATTGATTTCTTCCTTGTATCCAAGACCATATTTGTCATTTGGTGATCTCTGACTATCCAAGATCTCATCCAAGGTCATGGAGATATTCAAGAACTTGATTTGGGTGTTTGAATTCTCAACCTTCTTTCTAATATTCACAACTTCTGCTTCCAGCTTATGACATGATTCTTCCTTTTTGTTTAGCTGGTTCCTCACTACCTCCTCCCTTCTTTTGGCTTCTTCAATTTTGATTTTAAGATTGACATAGCTTTCCCTTAGTTCTTGTAGTTTTGCAAGGTTTTTGCTTGGTTCATCATCTTCCTTCTTTTCTTCTTTTGCTTGATTGATTTCATTTTTTAGTCTCTCGATTTCCTCTTCCTTTTCTTTTGTTAGACTAGTAACTTCTGTTTTCTATCTTTTGATATCTTCTTCTTTGTTTTCTAACTGAATATTTTGCTTAGATATGATTTCTTCATTGTCTTTGATCTTTTCTTTTATTTCCAGGATATGCTTATGATTGCTAAGCTCATCATCATCCTTATTCTTTTCTTTTACTTGACTAACTTCTTTCTTCAGCTTCTCAATCTCCTCTTCTTTTTCTTCTAACTGATTATCCTTGCTCATATATTATCTTTTCATTGTCCTTGATCATTTCCTTTATTTCCAACATATTCTTTTGACTCTTTTCAAGAAATTCTTTAGTGTAGTCATGAAGATAGCTATATTCTAAATCATTATGGTCATAACGGTATTCACAGAGACTCCAATCAACATTTTGTTTGGTCTTTGATAGTTATTTTTCTACTTCATCCATGGGATAAATGCTAATAGAACATTATTTTATTGAATATGATTCTTATTCTTTACTTGCAGGGGAGGATTCAATATCAACATTATTGCAATCAAAATATTGTGGAGAGTCTTTACCTTTATTGATGGCTTAGTCTTCATCTTCATCCTTGATAGGAATGTCTTCTGTGTCTTGTCTTTTGATTTGATACATCTCTTCTAACTTTAGCCATAAGTCCTTGGAGGATGTGCATAGTCCTATGCTTTCCTTGACTGTATATGATAATCCATTGAGAAGAATCTTCAATGCCACTTCATTGTTCTTCCTTGCTCTTCTTTGGATTGTAATTTTGGATAGATTCTTTGATGTAGTTAAATCCCAGGGCTTTCTTACTACTGAATTCCAAACTTCATATCCTTTTGAATTCAAATATTGTTTCATATTTTCTCTCCATGAGGAATAATCTGTTCCATCAAATAAGGGAGCTTCAATTGCGTAGAGAGCCATCTGTCCACCCATTTCTTCAGAATCTACCTTCTAGTGCTTAAACTGTGTTGAAGGAACCCACTCTGATACCAATTGTTGAACACATCACCCACACTAAGAGGGGGGGGGTGAATTCATGTGTGGACTTTTATAACTTTTCTTCTTGCAAGTTAGCAGTTAAAAGATAATTGTACAGATTAAGAACAATCAAATCATAATCACAATGGACACAAGAGATACCAGATGTTTGTGTAATATTTTGTATAATTGATATGTATATATATTTCCTAGCACCAACTATTTTGTATCAGCACCAACTGAAGTGAGGATCACCAACTCCTTGGAGAGCACCAACTCTCAAGCAAGACCTAGATTGCCACAAGTCCCAGCTTGTTGATAGAATGCAGTCTATCCAACTAGACTTCATATTGTAATTCAACTCTAGTAGCAATGATCCATTATTGAATCAACTCTATTTCATGATCATAGGTATACCATAAACGCTCATCATTGCACTTAATATTATGTCTGAAATTTGTGCCTTCTTCACTTTATCTTTCCTCTGATATCCACGCCTTCTTCACTTCTTCTTCCCTCTAATATTAGAATGGACCTTAGACCTACATCCCCTTCATTTTTCTCTGCAGGCCGCTCTTTCTCAGTGAGCCTATATTTTCCACAAGCTCATCTTCTTCACCAAGCACACCATCTAGTGAACCAATCATGGTTGTATTTATAGTTGCTTATGCTCAAAACTTGTTTAAGTTATTGGGACGACTTGTGAAACAAGTTATAACTAACTTGTTCATTTACAACAACTTTTGGGACCACCATAGATCATCATTCTGGATCTTCAACTTTACACCTGGCATCCCCTTTACTTTCATAAATCGATCACAGGTATGGATTGATTTCCTTTGTCTTTGTGATTACATAAATCAACGCTTCCTTCAAACCATGTTCATATGATCATTGGTGTAGAACCACAGGCTTATGAATTTAAGCGAAACATTACATTCTTCCTTTCAAATATCTTTACCATATGACCAATGATGTTATTCAGACGAGTGCTTGAGCGCTTATCAATTTAACGATCACGATTCAATCTCCCTATGAGATGGACGATTTTCGGGACTTCACCCTTCGGGTCTTTGGGACGTCACAACCTTTCAAATATCCCGAAGCAAATTTTGCCTAATATATTGGACGGTTCTCATTTGTATCACGGAAATGGATCAATGGTCATATTCGATCCTTACATCTATCCTTTCATTGCTTAATCCGATGCCCATGAATTAATCAAGCATTGAGATGGATGGCCACCATTTACTTTGGGACTTCAACTATTATACTTATGCTATACTTCCACTGTGTTTTGATCAACGGTTGAGAGTGCACTCGAAGTATTCTTCAGATCAGACAACCCATGCCCACTTTGGGACATCGACATTCGAGACTTCGAGACTTTGGGCAAGTGTTGGTGGTAAAACACCTGAAGCAAAAACTCTCGTAGAGACGTAACTTGCTTATGTCACTTGATGACGTGTCACGAGCTGAGTAGCTGTCGCATGTCACTCATATTTTTTATTTTCACGTACCTGAAATGTTGATTCAACTTGACAATTATCATTATCTGATTGCACCATGTGTCCTTGCTGACGTGGATCTCCTCATGTGGCACGCGTTCTTCTCCTGGATCTAATGGTTGTCCTAACTCCTGATGTATCTTAGATTGACGATTGAGAGCAACTTCAGACCTTTGTCGTGTTAGCGATAATTCTTGTCTTGGGCTCGAGAGCATCTAGGTATGCACATTGCACAGGAAGCGCCCAAGCGCAGCACGAGAGAATCCTTTTTTCAGTGACGCGTCAAGTGAGCGGGTGAAGTTTTTTTGTTGGCGGCCGAGATCCACCTACAGATTTTATCGACGGTCATCGGTTTTCGGGGCTAACGGGTTGCCCGAAATTTAGCACAGGGGACAACTCCCATATTTCAGGACAAATCTGGGTCGTCCGATCCAATTGGGACAGTTGGCTACCAGTCGGCATATCAGGGATCGGGGTTTCGGGAGTCAAGGAGGTGTCCGTTCATTGCAGTTGAAGTCGACGATCGGTGAAACGCCGAAATCACCTTTGGCGTCGAGCCCACGGTCTTAGCCCCAGGTCATATCAAGCGAGCCTGTAAAGGGGGACAACCCCTTTTATAATAGCGCTTACTATCTGGGCCGTCCATCTAAAGGACACGCGACACGTATCTATGCCATGTCGGTATTCAGGAGTTCAAGCTATAAGCACTCCTCGACATTTCACATTTTGAAACCCCGAACCCCGAAACGTCGAGAGCATCCAGGACTTGGGGCCCACAACATCGTCAAGAGGATTCAGAACCTTCAGATTAGAAGGACGCGCGGTGCACATTCGTGTCACGTCGGCATTCAGGAGTTTGAGGGGTAAGCGCTCCTCTTCATTTCACCTCTCGAAACCTCGAACCCCGAAACGCTGAAAGCGCCCAGACTTAGGCCCATGGTTCGGGCGCCCGATCACATAGGAGCAGGACTAAAGGAGGGGTGCTAATGTCTGAGACCTGGGCCTGCAATATTGCCAAATTAGTTCAGAACCATCATATCAATGGGGAGACGTGTGGCGACTATTAGGCCTTCCCGACATTCCGCCCATCACGATTTTGAAGGGGGTAAGACATGCTCTTTCTCATCCGTGAACCCTGAAACGCCGAAAACACTCTGGAAAATAGGTGAGAGGTCATGGCCCGTGGTCACTCGAGGGAGTAGAAGGGGCTGTACCGAAAAGGACAAAAGCACTAAGATGAGTTTCAAAAGGGGGGCACTGTGTCTCCAGATGTTGGTTCGACGTGATCTAAATCCCGATGCTTGCTTGGGATAAATGATATAAGAAATAAGGTGGTTGAAGCCTCGCTTCACTCATTAATTACAAGGAATGAACGTCCAGGCTGGAAGGTCTACTCGAGACGGTCCTCTATACTGGTTCTTTCCATGGAAGCCACGCCGAGTCCTTGACTCGCCAGGGAAGCCTGCACATGCTAATTCAACATTTAAGGGCTCAACTACCCCCTGGCACGAACCATGCAGAATTAAGGTGGCATATGACAGGAGAAGTGCAGGTCGGATTTGATTGAGGAGACTCCATACATTGAAATCCCTGAGACGCCGCTTCTAAGAAAATTTTTCTGAGTATATAGGCTCAGTCTTTGTATTTTGTAATGTATCGATGGTAGAGAAAAGCTCCCGATTGTACTGTTTTAACAGATGCTCTAGTTCTCTAGTTATGCATCTGTATGTAAGATTTCTTGTTTTATGAAAGACAGTTGCCCTATTTCATCTAGTTTTTATCTCATACTGAGGGAGTTCATGATTGACTAATTCACATGAATTATTGCAGTTGTGTTATGATAAAGGTTTTATTGTGGCACTATTGTATTCTCTGGTTTTCTGCATTTGAATATAAGAAGATCTCACGTTTAAATGCATTCTTCTATAGTCTGCTGGAAACCTGATGTTGACAACAAACCTTTGCATCTCTCTGATACAAGTCTTCCCCCTACTCACCCTTACTACAACTCCCTGTCTGAAGTATGTCCAAGACCTCACCTGCCCATGCATGCCTGGCCTAGTTTTAGAGTTGAAACAATATCGTCCGAGACTACTTCCATTTGATCACCCCTTTCATACACAAATCATGACATAAACTGATGGGCATCGGGCTCTGCTCCTGCTGCAATCCAGGAGTGACTTCCGTTGCCAACATTTTTGGCGCCACTGCCGGGGACCTAGTTGAATATTTTCCCTGGGAAGAACGAGATTGAGGCTCTAATTCTGAAGGTGCATCAGACATCAGAGCCCTTAAAGATTGCTACTGTGCACCTGGTGACTCCACTGTGGCGACTCCATTATTTCCACTTCACCGTTTCAACTGTAGCTATTGTTAGCACACCTGAAAGATAACCCAGAGGAGCTTTCTCGAGAAGGTTTCATCGGCTGCTTTCTCAGCTTGAGAAGCTTCCTGGGGTAACGACAACGTTAATATCTGGCCTTTGATGGTGAACAAGGACCAGGCATATTTGAAGCTGCGCATCTTTCACCTGGCGACTCCATGATTCGAGGATCGATTGGCGACTCCACTGGTTCAATATGGAGAAAATTCTGGCTCAAAGGTTTGCTTTCTGTGACTTTTCCCAGATAGTTGGTTTTCCTAATGCACTTCCTGATAGAGACCAATGGGAAGATTTCCTCCCTGAATTTCATGCAACAAGTTGGGAGGAACCAGCTGAGCATTTACTGGACTTCCATGAGGCTATTCACTGACACAATATCACGCATGAGGATGTCCGGATTAAGCTCTTCAGGTATTCATTGAAGGGAGTTTCTCTTGAGTGGTGTCTATCTCTTCCCGCTGCGAGCATCCGCTCTTTAACAGGTTTTCATACAACTTTCAATTAATTTTGTAAAGACTACTATCCAGCTGATTGTTTGTTTAAAAATTGTTGTGAGGAGTTTTCTTTGCTTCATGAAGCCTCTGCTAGCCCTGAAGACCATGTCCATGATAAAGCCTTTACTGTGGAGGAAAGAATTTGCCATGAAAAAATAGAGGTGTTGAATGATATTAATTGTGTTAGCCCTAGAACGGAAGCATCTGACATTATATCATATGCCTCTATTCTTTTAGATTTTCATAACGATCAACATGCCTCTTGTGGAAATTGTGAGTTTATAGAGCAAATGTGGTCCATGGTAGATGACTCACCTGGATATCGGGTTGAAGTAGATGTTCCTAGCAGCTCTGCTCATGATGACGAAGACCCTCTCTTTTTAAAAGAGGGGTTAGTTGTGGAAGAGGATTCTTCTCTTTTCCTCCAGGGGGTTTCTCATGATATATTTTTACCTGGGATTAAAGAGAAAAAGATTATGTGTGAGCAGCCAGAACCAGCAGGTCCCACTATCCCTAAAACGAATTTTTTTTACGGGATCACTGTTCTGGAGGAGGATCATATCAATGAAGGACAACCCCTTTTTGATGTATATTATAGTGATGATGAGAAACAAGCTTATCCTACATTTGATCACTATAAATATACTGAAGAGACAGACAACAAACAGAACCACCCCATGGTCCCTATTTATGATAAATACGAATCTGACCCGGGGGAGAGCCAAGAAGAGGAAAAGGAACCAGAGGAACAACTGAGCACATATTTCATTCCAGATACAGTCAGTGAGCAGCTACCACCTGAGATCAGTGAGCCTACGTCAGTTGTCGACTCACATGTGCTTATCAAATATATTCAACCACATGTGAGCAACTCTGTAGAAGAGGAGGTTGCCTGTCACCAATTTTCTGAAATTCTCCACTCATTTTATGACCCTGTCGGTGAATACATGGAGTGGCATGTCCTTTATGCCTTGGAGCCTCCATATTCCATATCAACTTCACCCTGTGAGGAGAATTTGAAGAGTGTAGCCGTTTTGTTGTCATGGTTACACTATCTGCTGGTGATCATCGACAGAAGGAAGGAGCTTCTATCCAGGAAGATGCTTGAATGGCTATGGTGGAAGTTTTATTTCACCTAGCCCATGTAAAATATTTTATTAGCATTAGGACTGTATATAAATAAGATCCTTTGAGCATGTAGCTTTATTTTGTTGCTTTTATTTTTCAGCTTATATTTTTAGCAGCAGGATATTTTGAGCCTGACTCCATAGCCCAACAGTAAGGCACCGAAGATGCAGAATAAGTTCTTAGAGAATCACAGGGATGACTCTATCCCCCATGGAGCCTAATGTTAGTGATAATTCTTGTCTTGGGCTCAAGAGCATCCAGGTCTGCACATTGCACAGGAAGCGCCCAAGCGCAGCATGGGAGAATCCTTTTTTCAGTGATGCATCAAGCGAGCGGGCGAAGTTTTGCTGTCGGTGACCGAGATCCACCTACAGATTTTATCGATGGTCATTGGGTTTTCGGGGCTACTGGGTTGCCCAAAATTTAGCACAGGGGACAACTCCCATATTTCAGGACAAATCTGGGTCGTCCGATCTAATTGGGACAGTTGGCTGCCAGTCGTCATATTGGGGATTGGGGTTTCGGGAGTCAAGGAGGTGTCCATTCATTGCAGTTGAATTCGCCGATCGACGAAACGCTGAAAGCACCTTTGTCGCCGAGCCCACGGTCTTAGCCCCAGGTCATATCAAGCGAGCCTGTAAAGGGGGACAACCCCTTTTATAATAACGCTTACTATCTGGGCCGTCCATCTGAAGGACGCGCGACACGCATCTATGCCATGTCGGTATTCGGGAGTTCGATCTATAAGCACTCCCCAACATTTCACATTTCGAAACCCCGAACCCTGAAACGCTGAGAACATCCAGGACTTGGGGCCCACAACATCGTCGGGAGGATTCAAAACCGTCAGATCGCAAGGATGCGCGGCGCACATCCGTGTCACGTCGGCATTCAGGAGTTCGAGGGGTAAGCGCTCCTATTCATTTCACCTCTCGAAACCTCGAACCTCGAAACACCGAAAGCGCCCAGACTTAGGCCCATGGTTTGGGCACCCGGTCACATAGGAGCAGGACTAAAGGAGGGGCGCTAATGTCTCAGACCCGGGCCCGCAATATTTCTGAATTAGTTCAGAACCGTCAAATCAGTGGGGGGATGTGTGGCGACTATTAGGCCTTCCCGACATTCCGCCCATCACGATTTTGAAGGGGAAAAAACCTACTCTTTCTCATCCGCGAACCCCGAAACGCCAAAAGCACTCTGGAAAATAGGCGAGAGGTCACATCCCGTGGTCACTCGAGGGAGTAGAAGGGGTTGTACCGAAAAGGACAAAAGCGCTAAGATGAGTTTCAGAAGGGGGGCACTGTGTCTCCAGATGTTGGTTCGATGTGATCTAAATCCCAATGCCTTCTTGGGATAAATGAGATAAGATATAAGGTGGTTGAAGCCTTGCTTCACTCATTAATTACAAGGAATGAACGTCCTAGATGGAAGGTCTACCCGAGACGGTCCTCTGTACTGGTTCTTTCCATGGAAGCCACGCTGAGTCCTCGACTCGCTAGGGAAGCCTGCACATGCTAATTCAACATTTAAGGGCTCAACTACCCCCTGGCGTGAGCCATGCAGAATTAAGGTGGCGTATGACAGGAGAAGTGCAGGCCAGATTTGATTGAGGAGACGCCATACATTGAAAGCCCTGAGACACCGCTGCTAAGCGAATTTTTTTGAGTATATAGGCTCAGTCTTTGTATTTTGTAATGTATGGATGGTAGAGCAAAGCTCCCGATTGTAATGTTTTAACAGACGCTCTAGTTCTCTGGTTATGCATCTGTATGTAAGATTTCTTGTTTTATGAAAGACAATTTCCCTATTTCATCTAGTTTTCATCTCATACTGAGGGAGTTCATGATTGACTGATTCACATGAATTATTGCAGTTGTGTTATGATAAAGGTTTTATTGTGGCACTATTGTATTCTCTGGTTTTCTGCATTTGAATGTAATAAGATCTCGCGTTTAAATGCATTCTCCTACAGTCTGCAAGAAACCTGATGTTGACAACAAACCTTTGCATCTCTCTGATACAAGTCTTCCCCCTACTCACCCTTACTACAACTCACTGTCTGAAGTATGTCCAAGACCTCACCTGCCCATGCATGCCTGGCCTAGTTTCAGAGTTGAAACAATATCTTCCGAGCCTACTTCCATTTGATCACCCCTTTCATACACAAATCGTGACATAAACTGATGGGCGTCGGGCTCTGCTCCTGCTGCAATCCAGGAGTGACTTCCATCGCCAACATGTCCTTTGGGAATTAAATACTTTTGACATTTTTTGGTGGTGAAAACTCCCAAAGTAAATATCCCGGAGTGAAGTAACTTATTGATGTCACGTGTTAACATGGCATGAGCCAATTTCCTCTTGACACTTGTCATCATCTGATTATGCCATGTGTATTTCCTGACGTGGTCTACTAACATTGTCTGCCACATGTCATTGCTGACATGGTCTACCACATGTCCTTGTAGATATGGTCTATTGACATGGTCTTCCACATGTCCTTGTAGACATGGTCTGCTAAAGTGGTCTTCCACATGTCCTTGTAGATGTGGTCTGCTGACGTGGTCTTCCGACATGTACTTGTAGTCATGGTCTACTGATGTGGTCTGCTGACCAACAAATCTGATCCAACGGTCATCATATGTCCTCCATATCCGATGGTCCTTATTCTTTTCATATTTCTGGCTCTCTGGGCTTCTGGTCTTTCAAATCTCAAACTGAAAAATATTGAAGTGAGACTTTTCCGGAGCGTAACCTCCTCATATATTTAGACCTAAACTAAATGTTGTTCATCAATCATGTTCTCAGATCAATGGATCGATCTATCTATGGTGTTTCTCTTCTATCTTATCCTTCCCTTCCACTTAGAATGATCCAATGATTGACGAAAATTTGCATAAATGAGATCTCAAATATTTTACCTCGCTTATCCTATCCTTCCACTCGAAAATGATCCAACGACTGACGGGTATTCGGATAATCGAATTCTCAAGCCTTTTTCCCTACTTATCCTATCATTCCACTTAAAGTGATCCAACGGTCGTGAAGACTCTTGAAGAATATCAATGTGCAAGGATGATTGCATGATCCGAAATCGGATCCAGAAGCCTGACAGGGCTTGAAAAATGCTAAAAAATGAAAGTGCTCGAAATACGATGAAACTAGTTCCATTGCGTCCGTCTCGTCTTCCTGATTCCGGTGGTATATTTACTTCGTCAAACGGGCTCCGTATGCGAAATTTATCGCATTCTGATCAGAAGCCCAAATAGGTAAAAAGTCAAAGGTCAACTGGTCAAAAAGTCAATGCTGATGACATCAGCATGCTGACTGTGCAGGAGATGACATGGCACTCTCTAGCTGATGGTGATTGGGCAGGTTCACTGACAAGGCAGACATGTGGTAGGCAACTGGACCAGTCAATAGCTGACAAGTGGCATTAATCCGTCAAATGAGGAGATGCCACGTGGCCCAGTCATGGGCAGCCACGTGGCACCCAGTCATCAGTTGAAGTGGCATGTTTCAAAAATTGTTTTGGGATCCATGGGATTTGAACCCATGACCACCACCAAGCCTAACACCCTAAGAAATGGTCATTTACCAATGCGCCACATTAATGTTATGTTATAAAACCATATTATAAAACATATTGCAAAGTATTGTATGGAGGGCGGAAAGGGGCTGAGGCTTAGCCCCAGCCCATGGTTCAACCCGTGGTCTATATGAACAACCACCAAAAGGGGGCGCGGGTGCATAGCACGCAAGGGTAAAATTGTTAGCCATTGGGTCCTATGGTTGCGCCGAGAACCAGGAGTTAGCGCGAAAACAGGGGCTAGCGCTTAGCCCTTTGGGCTAGCGCTTGGCCATATTAGTCCATACGACCATGCCAGAGGGGGCGCGCGCCCAAGGGAAAGGGGATAGCGCCCAATTATAGTTATAAAGTGGGTTTTATAACTGATTTTTGGGTTTTAAATGTAATTAAGCCTATTTTTAATGATTTTTCTCCATTTTTGGGGGATATTGGGCATTTTTGGAGCCTAATTTTTGGGAGGAAGTTGGAGATGAGTAACCAACTTCCCAGCTATATAACCCAGGCCTGTTTGAGACCATAGAGGGCATTCAGAGCAGATTTATGCTGAGGAGAAGCCAAGCCAAAGCCATTTTGAGACAGAGAAGCTTTTGAGGAGGAGACGCTGTCGGACCATTTCTGGGAGCTCTGGACGTCCATTTTGCATGCCGTTTTCTTTGCATGGTTCTAGAGATCTGGAAGAACATGAAAATATCATTCTTGTATCCATTTGGCATTGCAGCGATGTAATTTTGAGCTTTTGAACAGAAATAAAGAAGTCTCCCCCACAAAGAAAAAGGCCCGGAGACGTAGGCAAAGTTGTGTTGAACTCCGTTATCAATCTGCGTGTTATGGTTTGCTGTCTTTTATTGCATTTCAGATCTGCACATATGTATATGGATGTTATAATTCCTCTTCTTTCCTCATTCTTCACTAAGTTTTCTCAAATGGTTAATTAACACATGCAAAATTAAAACTCAACCATAGTCATTAAAAGATCCTACAGATCATTGCAGAACCACAACTTGCAACTGGTTTAAATCATCACTCGAGCTCCACAATTTGATGTTGTGCATTGTTTTTTAGTCAACCACAATCGTCAATCTTCAAAGCTATAAGATATGATGGTCCTGAGTAATTGTAGGATTGGAACTAGCATTATATTTAATTCTCCTTTCGATCTCCACAATGTATCCCTGTTGTTGATCTGACGATTGCACATCTGATGGTCACAACTCAATCCGAATTAATCTGATTGTTTGTTGGATCAACCAAAGTCGTTGATATTCGAGTCTATGAGATCTGACGATCTAGACCAATTGCGGGATTGGAACTAGCGAGTCGTTTAATTCTCCTTCCGATCTCCGCAATCTATCCCTGCCATTGATCTGGCGATTGTACATCTGACACTCACAACTCAATCTGATTTAATCTGATTGTTTGTTAGATCAACCACAATTGTCGATATTTGGGTTTATGAGATCTGATAATATAGACCAATTACGATATTAGAACTAGCGAGTTGTTTAATTCTTCTTTCGCTCTTCGCAATTCATCCCCGTCATTGATATGGCTTGAAGATCTGACGGTCACGATCTTGCAACGGTCCTTAAGCCCACGATCACTCATATGAATGATGTCTGTTATATTAGATGATCAACACGATCAATTTATTGATTGGACGACTGCCGAGGCTTCTCACCCTGAGCTTACGCTTTTCCTTCTGAGCTTTGATCTCTGCACACTGTTCGCTCCTCCTCCCGAGCTTACACTTTTGATTCCGAGATTTGATCTCTACATACTGTTCTCTCCTCCTCCTGAGATTATGATTCCTTCTGAGCTCTTTGATCTCTGCATACTGTTCGCTCTTCCTCCTGAGCTTACGCTTCCTATCTCTGCATACTATTTGACATTTTCTTTTAACCAATATACTATTGACATCAATGACAATCTCATCTATGGTAAATCAGAATGATAATTCATCATAAAAACAAATAATCACATCGAATGTTGACATCAATCACAATATGTACAATGGATTCTTACCAAAAGGGGTTCCCTGCAACCTCTCTGTAGGTTTGCGGGTTTGAATACTAAACCATATTACAATGTGGATGCATAATGGGTTTAGTGGCAGTGAGTAAATAAGGAGGATCCTCAAACTGAGATCTGATCCTCCTTGGATCCGCTGGATTCCAAAAAAGGTCTCCTACATCCTGAAGTGTAGACTATGCCCACTTGGGCATCTTCTCTGGCTCCTCATCTACATGTACTGAATTTGCATCTAAATGCTTTGACTATGCATTTGAATTCTCTGAATCCTCCAACTCTGTATCAGAACTTAGATTTGAAGTGGAGTCTGAATTTGCAGACTCATCATCTCGAACTGGTGGAGGGACAAGAGTATTTGCATGCGTATCCTATGGAACATGCGAGAGACTTTCTTCAAATTGAACACTACACTTAATGATGAGATGGTCTGTAGAGGGACTAATAAGTCTGGGTAGACAACAAAAATACATGTAGTACTCTATGGATCTAGTGCTTTCCTCTTCTCAGAGGGAATGCATGCCTATGCTCACGATCCAAAGATATGGAAGTGGGTAACTTCCGGTTTGTTGCCGCTCCAAGCCTTGAAAGGAGTCTGATCCTTGACAAATATGTGAGGGGATTTGTTATGGGTGTAGTTAGCATAGTTAAGTGCCTCATCCCAAAGCTTCTGAGGCAGTGACCTTGCATGCAACATGCAAGAGGCCATGTCCTTCAAAGATCTGTTCTTCCTATCAACAACCTCATTCTGATGCAGAGTGTATGGTACTGTGTTCTACAACTGTATCCCAACCTCAAGACAAAGATTTTGAACATCTCTATTGACATACTCCCCCCCATTATCTATACAGAGGGCTTTGATATTTCTCCCTTATTTAGTATAAACAAGTGATTTGAACTCCTTGAGATGCTCAAAGATCTCTAACTTCTTCCTGAGAAAAAATAACCAAGTATAACGTGAGTAATCATCCAAAAATGTGAGCACATACCTTTCCTTACTGATGGATAGATGCATGAATGGACCCATGAGATCATTGTGGATTAGATCCAATGAGAGGAGGCCTTGTGAGCCTTCCCTTTCTCAAAATTATCTTGAGGACACTTTCCAAGGACACATCCTTCACAAACTCCTTTAGAAAAGTAGATATTAGGTAACCTGGTGACTAGCCCCTTCTTGCTAAGCTACTCCATGTACCTGAAATTCAGGT
Organism: Picea engelmannii; assembly: GCA_009831015.1. Lineage (NCBI taxonomy): Eukaryota > Viridiplantae > Streptophyta > Pinopsida > Pinales > Pinaceae > Picea > Picea engelmannii. The sequence continues at coordinate 19,467 of ML788449.1, forward strand.
GAGAAAATCTCTCATGCCATAATATACTATTGTCATCAATATGCATAAGTAGTATAGAGGAATCAGATTCAATAAAATTAAAGTAAAAGTATATAACCAAGATTTATGATTTACATCCCCAACAACAATTTTGGATTTATCTTTCATGTCGAAAATGGACACGGAGTCTAGTGTAAACTACACCTTTTTGCCTGAGACTGTGTGTGTAATATGGTACAATGAGAGAAGATTCACAGAAAGTTGAGGAACATGGAGAACGTTCTCAAAGATTCCATGATCTATTTACACTATTCCTTTTTCGGTGACCTCGACTGGAGAGTCATCCCCCATGAGGATAGGAGGTACCGTGCATGCAGTTACAGAAGATAGAATATCCTTTGTGTTTTCCATATGATGTGAAGTGCCTGAATATAGAATCCAAGTGTTAGGACAAGAATGTAAAACAACTAATTCATGATGATTTCCTTTCTTAGGGGCTTGATATTCTGACTTCTTCTTGGCAACCTTAGGAATGAAGTCCATGAGATTGTTTTTTTGAATAATTTGAGCCATCTAATCAATCTGCTTCTTCATGCAGGCTGATTTTGGATGGTTCCCGTAATTGAAGTAACCAAACTTATTCCCTTGCTTTATTTTTCCACCCTTGGAACTAGAGGAATCATTGAAGGGTTTGGAGTACTCTTCCTTCTTTCGATCTACATGCACCTTTTCTTTTCCTTTCATTTTGGATTTATTATTTTGAGAGTTGTTGCCATCATGCACAACAAGTTCATCTACCTTTGATCCCTTGATTATGTCCATATGAAGGTTATTTTCCCGATCCTGTGCCAAAGCCTCAATAATTTGTGACAATGAAAGCATGGTCCATGTTTCTCCCACGGTGAATCTGTAGAATGAAATGTGGAGACAAATACACTAAATTTTGGTCCAAATTTTTCCACGATAGAAAGAACTAGTTGTTTTTCATGTTTGGATTTTTCAATACCACAATCTTTCAATTCATGGAGGAGAGATTTAAATTTGGTGAAGAAATATTTGAGATTGTCAAAGTTCTTCAGATCCAAGAAGTTTAGTTCTACTTTGAGAAAATGGCCCATCATTTCATCCTGCTTGCCAAGGAGTCCTTCCAAGGTGGTCTAGATCTCATTTGGTGTCTTGCATGCATCGATGTGAAACCATAGGTCAGGAGAAATAATCATGCATAGGAGACCATGAGCCTCGTCCATGTGATTTAGGTACTTCGATTTTATGAACGATGACGTGGGTTTTTCTTCTATGGACATGACTATCCGGTACAAGCCTTTACCCATGAGATAGAGTATAATTCTTGTCTTCCATTCAAAATAATTATATGGCGTTAGAATGGAAGATGCGGGAAATTCCATCTTTCATGTTGTTTTGTTCCATCTTCGATATCTACAAAAGAGTGTTGGTGCCGATCCTTGCTAGAAGGCTGTGGGATTTGATACCATATAGAATTTTTGAGATACTTGCACAAAATATCTAGCTAGCAATCAAATGTACACAACTTTCAAAATGGTGTGAAGAGAAGACAAAAATGGAGGAAAGAATGAAAGAATTTCTATTAACCGAATGAGAAAAATGATACAATACAAGTGATATACTATGTATCACACAAATAACTCACCATAGTGGTCAACTAATGTGAATTAGGAGTGTTCTATAGATATCTTACATAGACTAGAAGTCACTGGAGTTAACTGCCACCTAGTCCTAGTTAACTGACCATGTGGTTGTCAGTTAACTATTCAAACCGGAGTGAAATGAGGAGAATATCACTCACATGTGGAATGTGCCTTACTGGTGATGATCCCAATGCAAGTGTGCACTAATGGCATGATCCCAAATTTAACATGCAACACTTGGTGATAAAACCAATGTTGACATGCAACACTTCACTCAACTAGTCTAATTGAATGGTAGTTGAGAATTGACTGGAGGGTATGTGGCACCCTTGTCTGGGGGAGAATATCCTCAATGAGGGGAGAAGATATCATAGTAAGGGACCCTAAACATATCCAAATAAACATAGGAAAATAAAATGAAAGAAAAATCGTAGGTGTGTATAATATCTCCAACATAGCTAAATAAATTTTCAATCCTAACCCCCAACCACCAGTTGGAGATGCAAACATCGATATTAATAATTGGATTGAAACACTTAGAAACTAATTCATTTTCTTAGAACATGCCTTTCCCTCCCTATATCCCTTAAGACAATTGTATCTTCCATTTCTTATGTTTGAGGGAAAATTATATGATATTTATGAATATGAGGCTAGGAAGTGAATAACATAGGATACATTTTAGAAAGGAATGATGTGAAGGATTCACAAATTTTGAAATGTGATTGTTGGCACCCAAAGTTTTGGGTATGTTTGCACGTGCACACAAGAACAATCATCTGTGCAATCTAGTTTTTCACATACATCAACGAATGTACGACAGATGGAATGCATTGCATACACCAATACAATGTCTACACTACACACTAAGGATTAGAATGATACTGCATTCACGCCAAATCAAGAAGAAGATATTTAGGATTATTCCCTAATCAGTAACTTAGACAACACAAGAGGTCTCGGGGAAAATAATGGATGAGATGGAAGGTTCGTTAGGAATTCCATGCTCCAAAGAGGCTATGTGGGTTGCATGTGGATGGCAGAAGCGTGCAGAACTAACAATCACTAGAGTGAGTGGAGAAGAGGTGAAAGAGACAGAACGCCAAAGAAGAGAAGAAAATAAAAAGGAGAAACAAAGACACATAAGAGAGTTCAAAGAGTCTGAGATATGCAGCAGAGGAAAAGTCAGTTCGATTTTTTGCATGAATCATGTTACGTGTCTGTGTAATAGTTTTGTATGTTGCTAGAGTAGTTTTGGTTTGTGATGGATTTGGTCTAGTATTAGGGTGAGTACACGAAGTTGGTGGACTAAAAAGTGTGACAAGGGTGTGAGAAGGAATGCACACCCACAGGAACGCGTGCGTGTTCCTAGGAACACACATGTGTTCATGATGTTAGAGGTTCAGAAAAGAATGAAACTCCACTTAGTGTACCACATAGGCATGTTGGAAAGAACACATGCATGTTCTAAAGAATGCATACATGTTCCTAAGAACGCACACGCGTTCCTTTTGTGCCTTTTTTTAAGGGACCGCGGGTGCAATTTGTGCTCATTTGCATACCACACCTCACATTTTCCTTTCATTGAGAAAGTAAAGAGGAGGATTAGAGGAGGAGCAGAGCACATGATCTTGCCACCATGTCCAACTCAAGTCAAATATGCTTGATTTTTTATATTAGCATGAAAAATTGGATTTTCTTCAACATGTAAAAAAAGCGAGGATGTTTTTTATCCACTAAACAAGGGATTGGTCCATATATATTTATTCATGGATATTCCCAATGAAAAATACATTCTTAGCATATATTTGATGAATATTCTAGCTAATACTTGAAGCAAGATAAATAATTATTTGACCAATATTCATTTTTTATTTGAATTTCTCTATGGCCCCATTTGGATTAAATTTTTTTCTTATGAACCCATTTGGAACCCTATAAAATTTATTCATTTAGGGCATGGCACAAGCTTCCATGTTTAGTTATTCATCATTGCATCATATTCTACATTCATGGGTTGTTTCTAATATTTCTTTCCTCTAGTTTCCTCAAATGAAATTGTTGTTTATAATACCTTTGTTATAAGTGCACTTCCATATCTTGTATTTTCTTGTTCATAAAGTTTACTTTAATACTCTTCATTTTTTGTCTAGAAGGAGAACACCATTATGTTGTATGCCTCGCTCAACTCTTCTCTAAACAACATCATAACATTCCTTCATTTCTTTAACCATTCTTAGGAACTTTGCGAACACTAGAAAAACTTCTCTAGGGTCTTCATCCTTAAATGGAAATAATTGTATCGTTTCATCATCTTTGTTGATGGTATACGCATTTTTCTTATATCATATATTCTTCATCTATCAAATTGCCATAGTTTTCATAATAACAAATGGAAATCTATTATGAATATAAAATAATGCATGTATGTGCGTGTGACTATTATTATTTTTTTAATTTCTCAAAATATGTATTTGCATGTTTTTTGTAATTTTCTATTTTAATTAAAAAACCGACCTAATTTATATGTAATGCCTTATTAAATTACAATAGATATTATTAAGATGGAACCTACAGACAATGAAAACCAAACACAAGCATACCAAGACGTATAAAATCCCAACCCACCACAACGAACAAACATAAAAACATAGTTTGATGAAGGGTTGGACACCTTGAGATCACTTGTCCATGAATTAGGGCACACAGGAGAAACTAGACGATTGTCCGAAAATTAACTACTATTTCTGAATACAGGGATAAAATTTTTGAGTTTTACAGACTGGACTGGATAGAAACCAAGTTAGAGGGTATTTCAAAACAAGATTTGATGTTTATTTTTAATGATCCTCGAACTAGACAACAACCACCTGTCAACAAGAGACAAATTTGTATGGACTGGGGCATGAACCCACAATTTGTTGAAAACTCGATGGATAGGTGGTTCATGGTATTCGATAAACCTCCCTACAATAATAGGGAGGCGCTTTTATATTTTTTGAGAAAATTATGGGAAGAATTTATTTTGGGTCACCATGTGAACTACTTTGACATTGGTGATTTCCAGGGGGTGGGTCGAGGGTCTGCACAGGACCGAGAGCATGCTAGGAGTGATGCCATGTTAGGCCCTTGTCCACCCAAGCGAAGGCCTAACCCCCCTTCCCATAATCCTCCCGTTACAAAGGGCTTGCAACAAGAACATGCAGATTTATCAGCCTTGAATCAGAGTCTAGTGCAACATGGTAGTTTTGTTGCACTATCTCGGCAGGAGGTTCCTGTTGGTGACATTGATAGAGGGGTTGGAACTTCAACCCATAGAGCATAGTGCAGTGAGGAGAGAGCACATGGAAATAGTAGTAGTTCATGTGAGCCTCACATATGCTCTAGTTTTTGGCAGACTTGCTATGGGCCTATGGAGGATAGTGGGCATCAAAGCTTCATGGAGGAGGTTAGTATCTTAACCATATCTATGTTTTTCATTGTTACATATTTATATAGTATTATGTGTATTTATTTCAATATTTTATTGTATTATGTTTTGCATTTTATATGCCCCTATAGAATACCCTCTACGCAGATAGATGCATCAATGTCTGTCTCCACCATTGATGCAACAATAGAGGCAACCTGCTCATTTAGTGTACCACATACACATGTATGTGTCACATTTGATAAATTCGACATAATGATTTCTTTATTTCCTTGCATCCTCAAATTTATAACGTTCTTGTGTTTCTACAGGTTGCGGGACTAGGTGGTGCTGAGCAATGTCCACCTAGGATGGACATTTAACCTACTTCATAGGTATCATGTGTTGATTTAAATCTCGTTTAAATCTCAAATTTGTTGCATTTATGTTGTTGAATTTTACTATTTGGTACTAATAAAAATATTATTAATATGTATGCAGGTTGTTGATATTTTCTCCAGTTATAGTACTAGTCCAATACTTGGGCACCCTACCACAACTTTTGGGTTACTTGTTTCCAATCCAAGCGTTATTCCATCACTTGTACAACCCGTGGGGGTTCATCGCCACCCACCCCCACCATCTTCAATATTCCATGCATCTTCAGAGGATGAACCCGTAGGTCACTCACCTGCACCACCTCTTCCATCACATCCATCCACAATGGATGCACCCGTATGCCACCTACCCCCACCACAATTTCCATATGCTCCATCCACCGAGGCTTTCACAATATATTTTTCCTCGAAGCAAGTTGTACATCTGAGTGCTCCACCTTCTAGTGACTCTCCATCGATGCCTGAGATATTCATGATGAGATAATGTGTTGATGATCAATTTTTATGTATCATGAATGGAATTGATTTTATGCATATTTGTTTAAATTTCATGATTTGATCTTTATAACTGACACATGGTGGCATTGCTAAGATATTAGGGTCATGGAGGAGGGTAACACCATCGTGATTATCAATACCATATGTGGTGAGTTTTCATATGTTGAATTACAAAGAACCATTTTGTAAGTATTTTAATTCATTGTGGAAAAAGAAATTATAACAATGTTTTTTCTTTATGTAGTCTCCAGAGTGACGAACCACACCCAAGCACAAAACCACTCGAGGTGCTTCTTCGAACAAGAGAAGAAAGATCGATTTCCAGGATGGTCCTGAGGGCGGTGAGGGTGGAAGTGGTCAATGAGTGACCAATGACTGCTATTTTCTATCTAGGCCACCATATGGAAGTTTTTTTATGTTAGGCAACTGGTTGTTGTTTTGTATATTGGGAACGATGTGCCATTTTGTAAAAAAATTAAAGTTTATACGATGTTG